>JAPMOB010245086.1:0-12462 GCA_029875015.1 Lepomis gibbosus
CACACACACACACACACACACACACACACACACACACACACACACACACACACACGCACACACACACACACACACACACATTTAATTCAGTGAGTTTAGTTGAAGTTTCTGTGATGGATGGAATACTGTATATAAACACTCCTTATAACATCATTACAATATCAGCTATATAGAATATATTATTATTATTATTATTATTATTATTATTATTATTATTATTATTATTATTATTATCACATGAGATGGTGCTGTTATTTGGATGTGTCTGATGTATTGACAGCTGCAATAATGTCTGGTTTTACACTGCCACCTGCTGTTTATTTGCAGGAATCAAGCAGCTGCTATATCAAAGCAATGAAAATAAATCCGTCCATCCATCATCCATACCCGCTTATCTCGCATATGCAGGGTCGCGGGAGGGGACTAACATTGGGCAAAAGGGTGTACCTGTCCGTCGCCAGTCCATCACAGGACACGCAGAAAAGAACGACCACTCGCACTCACATTCACACCTAAGAGCAATTTAGAGTCACCAATTAACCTAGCCTGCTGTCTTTGGATGGCGGGAGGGGCATCCGGAGCGAACCCACGCAGACACAGAGAGGACATGCAAAGTCCACACAGAAAGGTCTGGGACAACCAAGGTTGCAATAAAAATAAATACAACTCGAAAATAAATTACATTAATTTAATCTTAAGAAGGGTCCCTTTGATGTCAGCAAACCTACAGAGGATTTTGCTATCTAGTGTAAAATGTGTAAAGTATGTGTAAAATTCAGATAGGCCTATTGCAAAAATAGTCTGTTTATCTTTTCATTTAATTTAGCATTTGGCACTGTCAGTGATTACATAAAGCCTTGGTTATTTATTTTGATAAAGGATATCAAAATAAGATATGAGGATAGGTCCAAAGGAGAAACTGCTGCTTAGAGATCAATGCCTGGCAATATGATGTACATGCATTTCCTGTCTGTGAACGGTTCATCTTCCGCCCTGATGCCCTTGTAGTGATTTATACACAGTTCATATGCCCTCAGTTTTGTCTTACAGGCAGCAAGCTTTTACCACAGACAGACAGACGCTTATAAGTTTGCAGACGAGTCATCTCAAAATATCAGTTAAATTACATTATCTATGATACTTGTCACAACCAACACAAAATAGTTCATCAAACAAAAGAAGTATGTACACTTTATTTTATTTTATTTGATTTATTTGTGTCTAAAATGAATTTAACACGTTAGCTTATATATAGGCTTTATTGTAAATACATGTTAGACATAATATGAAACAGTACTAAAGGCTCTCTTTGACATTTACTTAGCCTATTGTCTCTCTAAAACACAAAATCTACTTGTGATCCAAACCGATTTATTTGGTTAGACCTTGTTTAAAACTGTAAAAGAATAGCACGTTTGTAATCATCAGTATAAACAGTATTCAGGGCTTGTTGTGGAAAAAAAAGTGGATTCAACAAAACAGCTCTTTCAGAGATTTATTGCAATATTTAATTATTTTGCGAATGGATTCTCCCAATTGCCGGCACAGTCGTATGAGTCACAGACCATTTAAACTTTAATAGATACACAGTTGTCCAGCTGCACAGGTTAATACATCGTATCTATCTCTAGGAGAAATGTTTTGGCAATGGCAGCTTGAACACAAGGATAAATAATGTCATGCGTGGAACAATAGGAATTCACAATAAGAGTATAAATCCCCATTACAAGGCTCATATAGCAGAACAATTGTTCACTGCCCTCCATCAAACTAACATCTGTTTTAATAATTCACAATAGTTTTGTACATTTTATACACAAATATTTTGAGCCAGTGTTTCTGTGGTGAACTTTTGGTGAACAGGGGAATTTGTTATCTCCCCTATATTTGTAAAAAAACAGATATAGGTCTACATCTTCTGTCTTTGAAATTAATAGAAATTATATCTTGGTGATAAAAATCCATTAACAAAAAAACTGTTGTCAAAGAACCATATGTTTTTAGATCTATAACAAAATTAGAAATGCATCACTTTTGTTTCTGCCCCAATTCATCATGAGCTGAGCTCAAAGATCTAGGACGTTCCCTATGTACACAGACCAAATCTGTGTTAGTGAGCACTTTCCTTTGCAGAGATAATCCATCCACCTCACAGGTATGGCATATCAAGATGCTGATCACACAGCATGGGTATGCACGTGTGCCACTCATAAATATGCAATATGCATATCCACTTAATAATACAATACAATACAGAGAGAAACATTTCCACATATTTCTTATCTGTTACTTTACATGAAAAAGATTTTTTTCATGCAAAATATTTAATGTTTCCAGCTTTTCAAGTGTGACTATTTGCTGGTTTTCTTTTACAATCATGTAAATAATTCTAATAAATGTTTTGATAATTTTGAGGTTTAGACTAGACCTTCATTGTGAAGGTGTCACTCTGGGCTCTGGGTAATTGTTGGCATTTATCACTATTTTCTGAATATTTAGAAACCAAACAATCAGTCGATTTATTACTTGAAGCAGACAATAAAAATTATCATTGGTAATAATACGCAAAATTGTTCAAAATGACGTCGACCTCAACCAGCCTATAAAATAATTATTACTCTATGAGTAACTACATACTTGTTACTGTTACTGTATCACTTCCACTACCACCATAGACTACATTTGTGACACCGTTATGGCAATATTACAGCTGTGGAAAGAATGCCCATTCCTCTTCTCCATTCTTCATTTTTAGCTTTTTGGCTAACAGATGAACAACATAAGGTCCAGTGCTGCTGACCTGCCGGTGTGACACCAAAATGTGTGACCTATCAGATTCTGTGATCCAAATAGGAAGTTAAGCGCCAGAGGCTTTGTTGGCGATGTGAAGCAGTTGTAGCTTGGTTGCGTTTAGGTACTAAAAGTACTTGGTTATGGTTAGGAAAACATCATCGTTTGGGTGTAGTCACAGAATCTGATAGGTCACAGATTTTGGTGTTACACCGCCATACTGTCGCGCAGTCGCGCCTTCACGACAAGCAACGTGCGTTCAGTAACGAAGTAACGCAGTGTTACTTGGATTAGTATCTGTAATATATTTATATTTATTTTTTGGAAGTAGTAATCAGTTTCACAACTAGTTACTGAGGAAAGTAATAATATAACAGTAACTTCATAATTGATTTATTGATTATATTGATTATATGTATAATTAATCTGAATTTGCAAATTGACTACAGTATTAAATAAAGTTCAATATTTGCCTCTGAAATGTGGTAAAGTAGCAGAGAAATACTCAAGGACATGTGTCTCAAAATTCTACATAAGCAGCTTGAGTAAATAAACTTAGTTACATTTCACCACTGGGTATGAGTATTTTTACAAAAGTAAAGGATCTGAATAGTTTCTACAACCCCCGGAGTACACACATTTATCACCATCTAGCGCCTGTCAGACAGCGTTGAGGGCTAAACCCTAATCGTCCTTGTAGCTATGGAAACTCGTCGATGGCAACATCCACCAGTCTTTTCTGCCCCTATCCTCAAACCTCTCGGAGGTGCTGACTCTGTACTACTGTAACCGATAAATTAGACGCTGCAAGATGGCGATTGTGCGACTCGTAGCTTGTTTTGTTCTTTACACCAGCCTGGGTAAGTTGTTTCTCCTCTTTCCCACAATGCTGTGTTATCCGAGCGTTTGTAACACTTAACGAGGTGAGGCTGCAGTTAGTTAAATCCAAAGCTGTGGAGCTGTCAGTGCTAATGTTAAAACATATGTTAGCTTGACAAAAACACGTTGAGAGTATTAAAGAAAGCATTGTTATGTGTTGCAGTGATTTATTGTGCGGTTTTATTTTCAGTGAGATATGTTTCCGTTAACGTTATGTTGCTGTTGTGCGAATAAAACCTGGAAAATTACGTAGTTGCAAGAGCATCCTTCACGTTTTTACGGTTGAATTCGTGTTAACGTGTGCTAACCAACAGCATAGGAAACCGTGTTAGCGTTAAGTGTCGCTTTGTTTCTTCATTCCAGAGACATTTAAATTAATCCTCCACGTGTGCTCGCTGTGTTTGTTTGTCACTGGCGAGTTATTGTGAGGAAATTTCCAGAATGAAAACAAAGCAAACGTTACTTTGGGGCGAAAGAAAATGCCACCACATGGTGATGGAGGAGACCTGTCGTGTCAGTCCCGATATGAAAGGCTGCAAGAGCAACTCAATTATCATGCATATCTGCTGTGTACTTGTGCATGCATAACCACAAACCCATGCACTTAAAATAAAATAAACACTAGTTAAACTCAAAGTCCAAATGCCAGCTTGGGTTTGATTAAGAGTGTGAGTATTGACCTTTAGTGATCACATGGTGATTGATGATGGTAAATGAGGTGTTATTAGTGTGGCAGGTCAAGGGTAAGGAGAAGAGTCAGTCATGGTGGGTGACATGGTGGAGATGACATGCCTCATTCCCTGTCCAGCAGCAGCTGGAGCTTTTGGAGCGGATCAATGTCGCTGATGCTGGGTGGGTGATACGGCGTGTCCCCCTCCCCCTGGTGTGCGCCTGGTGTGAGGTCACCCTGCCGCTGGGTGAAAACTGGCAGTCGAGTGGGTCATTTTCAAATGGCTGAATGCATCAGTAAAGTGTCGAACTTTTAACCCAAGTCCTCTGCTAGACAGTGTGAATCAAATGACTAATCGACCGAGAGGCGACGGACTGACATTATGGTGGAAGCAGTGGGTAAATGTAGCTCACTAAAATAGTAGCAGGAGAAATTATTGAAATTCATGTTTTTAGACTCATCTTAATAGTCTAAAATTCTGCCCTCAAGTTAAAGACTGCCTTTAGCTTTTAATTATGAATGTTAATCACGTCATTGTTTAATTCATGCTTCATATAACTTGGATTCATTAGTGCATACATTTAAATGATTTTGTTTAAATTAAGACAAAATTAATGCTTTTGCTCTCCTCCTCTGGATCTGATTTGGAGTAAGGTGCTGTTAATCCCTTAACATCCAGTTTTCTTAAATCTTCCCTTTAAATAGCTTGGTTGAAATCATGTCATTCCATACTGACATTATATAGTTTATCAGCTGGTTCTTGCTCTTAATTGAAGTTATGATATTTACTCTAGGTTTATTTTCTCGATTGATGTGAAGAATCAGTTATTAAAATAATTGCTGAGTTGTATACTTGATTAACTGGCTGATCGTTGGAGTGAAATATTCAAAATCTAGGCTCTCACGTTCTTGATGGCGACTCCAGTTCCATCAAATGAAAATACTGTTGATGTTTTGTGCACATTTCCCTGACATATTTGTTTTATTTATTTCCCTCAAGTACTTATGACAACACGACTGTCTCATACTAATCTAGCGGAGTGATTAATTGTTATTACACAGTCACTCCAGTATGCTCTGGATCCCAGTGGTCCTTGGTCTGTCCATGTTACTCGCAGCTAACTCTGCCTTGAGCATATCTGCAGTGACTGCACAGGAATGTCTGGGAAAAAAGCTTTTTATAGATAGCACTGCTTCAGTGTTTTTTGTTTTGTTGCAGGGATGGGGATGGGTAGTTGTTTTCATATTTAGCGCATAAGAGGATTGCAGAATGTGGCTATTAAAGAGAACATTTCTCTCAGGACAGTCTATAGACTACTTTGTCTATGCATTACAATAACAGAGGGATTAAAAATGAGCCTGTGTTTGCTTTGCAGCAAGCGGTGAGATTATATTCATAATTCAAAAATATTGTCATCTCTTCAGCCTGCATTGTCTCACTGGGGGACCAACCATTGTTGTATGAATGCTTTTATTCTAAGCTTGTATCAGTAATTAGGTACACATTGTCTTTTTTAATTGACTGGGTTATTCTTTCCCACGGCCTACTTTTTAAAAAAAGAATCATGTTGACACTGTGCTTGGTTGCGCAGTCGGTACACTAATGTTTTATTTTGTTTACTCTACTCTGTAGAGTCTCTGACACACTCTATAGTTTGTATCTGTTCTTATTTAGTGTGAATAATAAGGACAGAAAGCTTATTATGTTGAACATAGTTTTTGGAAATGTTTGGCCACAGTGGGAAGAGAAGGGGAGGATGATGTGCAGCAAAGGTCGCCCCCCAAGGACCCTTTATCAGTGTTGCAGAGTGCTTTACAAAAACAAATGGATTTCAGCATACTTCATTAAATTAATAATTTCCTGTGGACGTGGAATAACACATTACCCACACTGTTGCAATCCCTGAAATGAGGAGAGTTGTTAGTGTTTTTATTATGTTTTTTTGTAATGTGACACTTGTGCAGTGTGGTTGTAGCAGATTCTATCAAATGTCTTTGTATTTTTAAAGTGCTGTAGTTTTTATTTTAGTTCTAAAAAAAAAACCTGAGTCCTGTTTTATTCCTGTAGACTTGCAGTGTGTGGAAAGCTTTTGCCTTTACTGTAGATAAAGCCTCTGTTTTTATGCAGGGACCCAGTACATGCATATGCCCAGGGAGCGTTTGTTGAACGAGCTCTCCTTGTGTCTCTCAGGATGTCCAGTCACAGCTGGGATAAAAATAGCTCTTGATGTACAGGGTGGGAAAGTCAGCAACAGAGACGGAAGCTGAGACCTGGGAGTCAGATCTCATCAGTGTCCACAGCTGTGCTTATGTGACCAGATGCTTTGACAGGACCCATGTTTTCATCACTTTCAAGCTGAGCGTCAGCTGTATGCAGGCTCCCTTCGGCTCTGAGTCTTACTGTATATCTCAGGGTCACTCGTGTGGTAACAAGGATGCGTGAAATACATAGATACGCAGTCTGCACAGTGCCTCGGGCATGTCTTGGAGTATTCAAGGCTTGCTCAGATAATTGTTATTATCTAATTTGAAACCTTTCATACTGCCCCCACTGGGAGCGGGAAGGCCTTCATTACTCACCGTGTGTCCCCAGCAATTATTGCATTTGGATGTGGCACAGACACAATAAGTTGAGTAGGGGTATGGGTAGAAGGTGGAAACATGCTTATTTATCCTCAGCATTTGGAATCAGACCTATGGTGGAATAATGTGTGCATTTGAAATTGTAATTTTCACATTTTCTTAATTTGCTGTTGTACATCCCTCGCTCCGCAGTCACTTGTTTTACGCCTAAATAGACATTCTCCTGGCCCAAACTTGACAGAACTTGTGAATTATGCCTCTTGTCGTCAAGATCTGACATTTACAAAATAACACTGCTTGCTTAAAGGAGTGCACTCAAGCATGGAACGTAAAGTAATTTTATCTCATGTGTTGTTTGTGCCGGCGGGGAAACCAAGACAGATGATTAAATGTGCTTTAGAATTCAAGCCCACTGTAAAGTTATTTTTGTGCTTCTGATTTGTTTTGTTTGGGGATCTTGATAAATGTTTTATTCTGCAAACCTCTGTGTAAATTAAGGCCACAATTTAGCGAAGAAGCTCTTTCACTAACCCGAAAAAACCTTGTCAGAGGAAAAAAATGGGAGCTCTCTGCTCCAATAAGTGACACGTCATTGACCAATTGCAGCTATTCCTCCGAGGCACATTGTCACGCGAACACGAGTGAGATCTAGTGAACTAGTGATGAAGATGCTCATATTCTGACGTCAGTTTTGTTTTTGATAGAAATCAGACAACCATCTATTTTGTGTCAGAAAGCATTGGCATTTTCCAACTTTTCCTTAACCAGATGATTTCTACTTCTCTGTAAAATAAACAGTGGCTAAAGAAGTTGATACCCTTGTGTATGTGCGTATTATGAAGTTAAATGCTCAATACTTGTATAGCGCCTTTCTAGTCTTTTCAACCACTCAAAGCACTTTTACACTACTTCTGCATTCACCATTCACACACACATCCTGAGCCTAAGTGCTCAAACAGAAACTATAGTTCACACACATTCATACACTGGCGGAACAGCCAGCAGGGGCAATGCGGGGTTCGGTGTCTTGCCCAACAACACTTCAACACGCAGGGATTGAACCACCGACCTCCCGATTAACAGCCAACCAGCTCTACCTCCTGAGCCACAGCCGCCCTTGTTTAGTTATGCTATACTAATATAACTAACAAAACACAGAGTTAAAAATGAGGAAATCCATTGTTAATAAATGCAGCTGAATGTATAGATTTGACATATTTCAGTAGCTTGGTTTTTGGTAATTGAAATAAATCTTCATTTTGACCGGGGTCAGGTGATTACCTTTGCTTCCTTGTCTGTATGCTTTTGATTATTGTCCTGCTGCATGGTCCTACGCTGGATGGCATATACTGTACATCTTCCGACACTGGCTCTCCAGGGTATGTACCCTCAAACAAAATGCTGAACATCAGCACTTAAGCCTTAGTCAAGGTTTCACTTAAAATGCAGTGCCCTGGAGTCCTAAAGCCAAAACAATAAAAAAAGTCTCACTGTCCAAATATTTCCATTAATATTTTTATTGCAGTAATTTAACATTTAGAACATATTGATATTTCTTCATCTGCCAAATTATCATTCAATTAACCACCATAAAGACCCCAATCAGCAAATGAAATTAGAGTATTTCTTCTTAGGAGTCCGTCCATGCCAAAAGCCTATACTGTGTGGTACATATGTTCATTAAAAATGCATGCAAAGACAGACATATTTTGGCCCCAGGTGTTAATCTTCTTAAACAGAAATGTGAGATCAGATCCCAAGGCCTCCTTACTCTCTGAGCGGTTCTATATTTATCACTCTAATCTGCTGTTTATTAGGCAACATGCCCAGTTGATAATGTCTGCTAATGAAAATGCTTGTGTGTGCCATCAGGGTTACTCAGCATTTAGTGCCTTTATTCTTTCTCTCTTTTTTTCCTCTCTCCACAGGCAACATTCCATCATCACTCGGGGTAATCCTCCGAACCACAGACAAGATTGTGTGGGCAAATGAGTTTGAGCGTAAGTTGCTGGAAAATCGCTCTAACCTATTTAGCCAAAGTAGCTTTTCTTTCCCTGATTTGGGACACTTTCTCCTGCTCCCATGCACTCTGTTTTCTTCACAGCCATCGAACTGACCTGTTTAATAGAGTCCATCTCCACAAACAACCCAAGGATTGAGTGGAAAAAGATTAAGAACGGTGTCCCCAGTTATGTGTACTTTCAAAACAAGATAGCAGGTAAACTGCTTGAAAACTCTCTTTTTGTTAAAACAAAAAGGCCGATCAACCAGTTAGGCCACAGCGTTTCAAAGTAACGTCTCAGTACTCAAAGCTAAGCTGAATGAATGGTACCTTGAAAGAACTTGGCATTGAATTCTGTTTTTCTGTGAAGTCACACTGTGTATATGAATGACCAATTGTAAAGTGTTTTTTTCTCCCTCAAAAGGGGACTTGGAGCACAGAGCTCAGCTCAGAGAGCCGGCCAACATCCTGATCTTGAACACCACTCGGTCAGACACTGCAGAGTACCGCTGCGAGGTGGCCGCCATTGATGATGAAAGGGACTTTGATGAGATTCTTATTAGTCTTGCAGTCAGAGGTATGGTGAGCTGGGACACCACATCATTGACTGGCCCATGGTTGGCCAAGACTTTATCACATCTACATTTACATTCTTGTGGGTTAACAGATGAACAGAAAATTAAAGTGCACTTCAGAAATCTAAGATTCTGTTGCGATTCTTTCTTTTTGTATTGTAATAGAAATGTCCAGCCTTATTGCAGACTCTTATTGTTTTATTAATCATGCTCTATGTTTATGCTACACTGTCTTTAGCACAGGGGGACACTGTTTATTTTTGTGGGATTTAACTGCTTTTCCCAACGGTTCTTGAATGTGTCATGGGAGAACCAGTTTGAGACTTGGCCTTCAATTAGTACGTTTTTAGCTGACAAGAGGCTGAGATAGAGACTCCCTAAAGAAGAAAGATAGATACACCTGTACATGAAAAATTGTGCAGCTGAGCACTTACAAATCCAATATAGGTTAATTGTTAGTCTCTGATGATAATGGAATTCTCTGTGACATGTGAAAACAAAAACGTGCTGTTTCACAAGGAGTTATGTGCCGGAATATTTCTAGGCCAGGTACAGTGACTTCCTCAAGTCTTGTTGTCACTCACCCTGTTTCCAGTAGAGGGAAGAATTCAATATTAAATCTTACTTATTAGCTGTCATGCTCTATCAGATGAAGCCCCTGAATACATTTGTAAATTGTTGTATCCATACAGAAATGTAAAGTCTCTCAGGACGGCTAAGGGGTGTCTACTGGAAACCGAGCATTTGCTGTCTTTGTACATAAAAAGATAGATCATAAAATTTAAAATGTGTTGTTATTGTTGTTATGGGTTTTGTTGCCCTTTTTTATTGTCCTGCTTGTTTCATACTTTACACTTTTATTGTGAAGCACTTTGTACATTTTGAACAAAGTAAGTCTTTACGTACCTACTTCCAGTGTTTTCAGTCTTTCAGCCAAGCAAACTTTAGCTGTCTTCTGGCTGTAGCTTTGTAAGGGGCAGCATGAGAGTGCTATCTTCTCATCTAACTCTGTGCAAGAAGACAAATAAGTAAATTTCCCAAAATGACAATTAGTTTTTGTCCTTTATTACTTCAGGTTCTGCTAATTTCAAATAATTACTTGCCGTCGTGTGCCTCAAGTGACTAATAATAATAATAATAATAATAAATTAATCAATAACAAAAATGGTGAGCGGTTGCAGTAGATTGATGTTTGTGTGTCTGTGTGCAGTAAAACCTGTTGTACCACGGTGCAGCGTGCCAGAGGCGGTCACAGTTGGAACGTCAACCGAGCTGCGATGTCTGGAGAATGAGGGTTTCCCTGCTTCTCTGTATCGCTGGTTCCACAACAACGAGGAGCTTCCTCAGGACCCCAAAAACAGCCCGAAGTTGGTCAACTCTTCCTACAGCATCAACCCCGACACTGGGGGCCTGGTAAGAAATGCCAAAGCTTTGCCTGCTATTAGTACATTTATAACTAGTACTTTTATTTAATTTAAAATTTAATTTTAGCTTTCATCATCTGTACATACTCTCATTAAACTCTATTATTAGAAATCAACTTCACCCATTTGCCTCACTCAGATGTGGATGGAAGTAGTTTACTGACTGTTCTGTTTGTGGATAGGACTCTTTAACGTCAAAGATACTCAATTGCAGCTTATCTAATGTAAATGGGAACAGCCTAATCGGAATAAAACCTTAACCATTGTATGACTAATAGCAGAATTAATCCACGCATGTAAAGATAGCCAGTGAGGAAGCTAAACCAAAGACTGGCATTTGAAAGGAGCATAATGTTGCATTCAAAGCCAAGATGATGCGTTTATGGTTTACGTCAAAGTCATAATAACTAAGTAAAAGTCTTACTAAACACATTTCAGGTCCATATCATAAAGTGTTACACCACACCACAGAATTTATATGCAGCCAAACACCCTTTAGCATTTTGTTGACAATGCAATGTGTCATTGCACTGAAACATTTCTAAAAAAAAATATCTCCTCAGAAATTTCGAAGAGTGAAGAAGGAGGACGCAGGGGAGTACTACTGCCAGGCAAAGAATGATGCAGGACACGCACAGTGTCCCCCACAAATCATGGAAGTCTGTGAGTGTCTGAACAACTGAGTCAGCCTTTCTGAGACTTTCTAAGATAAAACCATCTTCACGTTGGTCTCGGTTTCATGCATGGACATTGCTACCAAGCCAAAAGGTGGACCTAGGCTAGAAGGAATAGGCAGGTAATTAAAGACAAACTGTTGGTAAAACATGAACACAGCAGGAAGGAACAGATGCTTAAAAAACAAAGCTAATTAAGTAACATTTTATCCTGTACTGTACAATGTACTGGAACAGTTAATGATTAATGGGGAACAGCAGGTAAGTTGAGTAAGGCTCAGGCGATCTGCTAGAAGTAGGAAAACTGACAGCACAAGTGGACAGTTAGTAAAAGAGGTTAATGTAGGCAGGAGAGGAGGAAGGGTTACGTTTTGTAGTTGGCGGACCCAAGAGTGGACACAGAACACAAAAGCCAGAGTAAAAGTTAACAGTCTTTATTTTACAAACATGCAGAGGTATTGAAGGCTCATGAGGCAGACATGAGCGAGGGGCCGGCAGGTGAGCAATGGCGAGTTCTGGTATCAGTGACGTGATGTAGCATGTGAAAACACAGGAATCTTAATGCACAGGAGAGAAAAAACAGGTACTACTCAAAGAGTAAGTGATCATCAAAATTAATTAAATTCACTAGAAAAGGCCAGCAGTACTCTACTGCAAGTGGTTTAGAATGACCAGATGACAAGTCACAGGAGAACGTCTCGGGTTACGTAGGTAACCCTTGTTCCCCGAGAAAGGTGAACGAGACACTGCGTCGGTGACGACACTATGGGAACGCCTCTAGGCGTCAGTGACCACCCTGGAGAGGACCTCAGTCGACCTCCAGGGCTGAAACACAGAGTCAGAACCTCTTTGCCTTGCCCCTCCG
>JAPMOB010245088.1:0-19366 GCA_029875015.1 Lepomis gibbosus
GAAAAACAGTGAGCTGCAGCACACACCTCTCCTCTCCCTTCCAAACACTAGCTACCCTCCAGACAGTCAGTGGACATAAACCTGGACATGTAAACCTGTTCTGGCACAACCCCTAAAGAAGATTTTGAACCTGAAAATGAGCATAATACCAACTCATTAAAAGATAATTTGGTTCGACAAGAAAGAGTTTGTTGTAAAAAAGTACAATTACATTTAGTTTTGTGTGAAAAAAGTTAAATGAACTACATCTTTTGTCTCGCACAATATACGTCAGCAACATGTTAACACGGTAATGCTAGCTAATGTTCATTGCTTGGTTGCTGCTAGCTAGGTAACTTAGCTGTATTCCATGCAGAAATATATCTACACATGTAAGTTCTTTGACGTTAGCTTCAGTAAAGTTAGCTTCAGTTTGTTTGGACAATAATCTGCCGGATCGCATTTCAGAGGCCACCCGCTTCGAAGGGTGTCCTTCAGAAAACTAAAGGTTAGTAGCAGAGACGTTTTATAGAGGAGACACGCCACGCAGTCACATCCTCAATACAACTCTATGGGGAAAGCCCTTAACGGCAAAGATGGTGGTTGTCCTGCCCCTCCCACTAGAAAGCCAGTCGTCTGCTTTTAACAGCCAAATCGGGAATGGTATTTCAGCCAATTGTGTGGTTCCACTAACGTAAGGGTCAGTTTAACTTCGACTGCGCATGCGTGGAAGCAGTGGCGCTTGTGTAGTAGAAGTATAACCGGTCAGAAAAACGCTTTTTAAACCTTATTTTGGGGCAAAGTCGTCAAACTTTTTCACTGATTCTTGACCAGGTGACCAGTGGAAGTGCAGACTAACAGCCTGGTCTTGTTAGCCCAAAATAGCTGCCTGGAGGCGTTGCCAAGATGGTGGCCGGGTGGCATGACTTGCCTATAAGGACTTTGTTAGTAGTGAATCATCAGATTTACAGGAGCCTTTGGACAGGCTTACCAAATACCAATTACATAGTCTTTAAATGTTGACTGTAGAAAGGAGGTGACCCTTGAATTGGGACAGTGTGTCTTCTGTTACTCAAAACATATCGTAAAGCACTTGCATGGAGTACAATACAGTAAATAATAGAGCCAGGGGATACGTGGATGATTTAGGTGTCAAATGTATGTTCTCAGTACCTAACTGGTAAGTTGACCATCAGGCCAATCTCCAAAACACTGTGTATCTCCTCAAAGCAAATTCAAAGCATCATTCTATCTTAAAAGAATATGTATTCTGTAGCATTAGAACCAGAAGAAGCAGTAATAGGTAGATACCTGGTTATCGTGGCTGGGCAGGGCACAGTAGCCCGGTTCCGTCCTGTGGAGGAGGCGTGGTGAATGAGTACGGAAAGGTAGAGGGGAATGGGAGCAGACGGAACGCGGAGAGGGAGAGCGGACGGAGCGTGGTGATGGAGATCGGATAGAACGGGATGGCGAGTAAGTGATGGATTGGGACTGGGAGAAGTGGCTGTGGTGGTTTTGTTTGGGTGGGCGAGGGGAGCGAGGTGGCAGCTCAGGAGGTTTGAAAGGGTCGACCAGGTCCATCTCTGTGAGGATCGGGGGAGGAGGGATGAAATCGAGCTCCTCCTCTGGGTGGACCATTTGCATTTCTGCGGCGTCAAGTTCGGCAAGCTCTGCTTTCGACAAGTGGTCCACGATCCCGGCACCGAATGAGTCACCCACCACATTGATGGAGGTACGCATTCTGTCACTGCGTGGACAAATATTATTAGAGTCAGTGAGTGACACGGATGAGAGCCACCAAGACGTGAACAACACCAACACCTTCTTAACGCCTCTTACAAACGTTGCTGTTTAAACTGAAAAAGCTCTTGAGCAGAAGCTAAGAGAGTAACCACTATTACGATCTACGCCTATCAAACACCTAACTCACAGCAGCCAGTCCACAGCGATGAGCAGACTGATGTCCTGAGTAGGCAGGCCCACAGCTGTCAGGATCAGCAGCATGGTAACCAGTCCAGCACTGGGAATACTGGCAGCTCCAACACTGGCCAGGGTGGCAGTCATACTGGGGTAGGAAAAAGAAGACAACACACCCATTTTCAGAAAGGACCAGAGAAAAACCTATGGGGTTCTATGGCCATGACACACTAACACTGACAGAGGTGTACTCAAACGTTACATTGCACTTGAACACACCACAAAGAATGCAGCAAACAAATATTCATTAATTTTGTAATCCAAATAAGAAAACTCAAAGACCAAAAACAAACCAGACAAAGCCAAAGCTTAACTTCACACTATTGTAAATCTGTTTAACGCAGTAAAAATTAAAACTGTAAAACTTTGCTTTTCACTGATGTTGTCAGACTGTGGAAAAGGCAGATGTGGAAATTGAAGAGAAATTACACTTCATGGTGGAAATCACACTTCTTCTTTAACTTTCAACAACTGCCGAATAATTAACCCAATAAACTTGGTGTCCAAGCCCCAAAATGGATCGAATACCACTTGACGCTTGAGGCTTTGCATGAGTTTCTAATAGTAGTAATTATAGATGTATCTGCCAGCCTTTTTATGTGTTGTGCTCTCTAGTGACCGTGCCAAACTGAACACAGTCACTAACTGAATGCACAGATGTTTGGGTTGACAATGGTCAGGAATGGCCTCTTGCAACGAATAAAGTTTGCCAAAGTTTTCAGTTTGAAAACACTAGTCTGAAATTGGGCATGACAGTTTTGGGATAAAAGAAATTAAACATTTTTTTCAACCTCCACAAGCTGGATCTGAAAATTCTTGTAGTTGTAGTAATTAAACCCCAAAAATTAAGGTATGATTATAAATCAACCAGATTGCAATCCATGATTTTTTGCACTGCATTAGATTATATATATAATCTAATAAAAAATCAGAAGCACGTCATCAGACGTGATCAGGAAACATTTTGCAGAGAGTTTTCAGCCCAGCTAGCAAGATATCAGCGGCTCAATACATGCAGACATCTGCCTTTAGCTGTCGGCATCCAGCTTGGAATGCAAACATGAGGATTTAAAGGATGAATGATATGAAGTGAAATTAATTTCATGTATCATAGCCTTGTGGACTTTGCTTTAGCTGGCAACTGCACAGCCCAGAAAATGTTCCTTTCATGATTTGCAGATTTAGTGTTTTAGAATAAAATCCATATTTTAATGGCATTGCCATTACCATATTTTCAACATGTAACAGATTCTATAGACTCTTCCGGTCATATTTCTTGGCAAAAGTGGTGTACAAGTATAATCCTTTTAAACATTAGTGTTATTCCACATGTGTAAAAGTGAGACTGCTTGTTTACATCTGTCCTCAGCCCAGACTCGTCATAAGAGGGTTACCATAGATTTAGTACAGGTTACTTTAAAATGACAGTAGATATTTATATGTTTTCCATTACAAAGATACATGCAGATAATTGCAGAAAGTGAGATGTGGTATTACATTTTCATAATATGACACATATAAACCCTACTCTACCCAAAGCATCCGCCATTTTTGAAAGTTGACAACCCTGTTTAGAAGATATGGTATCATTTTGTGGTTTAAAGTTGCAGTAACAACCTGGTATTTACATATCTTCATTTTATCATACATGCAACGTTTTTATGTAAGTGGTATCTGATGAAGGAATAAGGATGAGGGAAAATGTTTATTGCTGTTCTTCTGTCCATAACAAAACAAAATATCTTACTGTTTCCTGACCTCTTTTAAGACTCAATTCTTTAATGCTCAAAAGAATGTCGCCTGTTGTGACATGTCTGCAATTAGAGGAATTATATTTGTTCCCAGATGTGACTGCAGGCCAGTTTGGACACTGTCCTAAACCGTGATGTTTGCTGCATGATGCTAATAAATCTGCTCTCAGAGCTCTGCATTACATCTCAATAGTTTTTGACAAGCTGCATCGCTAATTATCACCCCACTGTGAGTGGAAGATTACATGGGAGTTTTAAGAGATTTACACACCACATATGGATCTTATTTTCGAACAGTTTCACCACACATGATATAATACCCACACTGAACTTTCAGAAATTAGATTCTGGAATTTGGTGGAAAACAGCCACTGATGAAAGACATACAATAAACAACTTCAAAATGCTGACCATCATTTGTAACCCCCAGCCACAACAAGCTGAGTCTGATCCAAGTAGACTGTTTCCAATCACACATAAATGTGATGTTGAAACCTCAGAAATGGAAAATGAATATCCCATGACTTCCTTACTGCATTCAGGGCGAATTTTAGGCTGCCATTCATCTTTGTACATTAAAGCTGGAAAGAGCAGGACTTTTGAATGTCTGTTACATTCAAGACCTAGCCAAACAAGTTCACACAATGCAGATTAAGCCCATCACTGACAGGTAAAGCTCCCTGTTATTTGCAGTATACTAAAATCTGCTGTCTATGGTGACATTCCTGTGCTAGTGCAGTGGTAATGATGTGTTTTAAGCCAACCAGCAATGATTGGTAAGACAGAGGTGAAGGGGGGAGCAATGGTAGTGATGGAGTAGGCTACATGGCGAAGGCATAAGTCATGAGCATGTGTCAACAGTGTTTGTTTAATAAAGTACATCTTAAAATGATATGAAAATGTGTTTAGAACTTTGTTTACACTTTTATTTTCTTGCTTTGACAGCATGTTTAGCATAGCTTTACTTGGGGAAACTTTTAAAGCAAATAGGACTTAAGGTGCTTTCAGACCAAAAGCCAAGCGAGCGTTCGGGGCGGTGTGTTATATAAAGTCAATGCAAAGACGCGCAGAACCACGATTTCCTGTCGGGCGTCGCGAAGCAACGCGAAGGGGGCGGGGCCGGCGACGCGAAGGCAACGCAAAAGAATTTACGTGAGTTGAATATTTTCAACTGGAGCGAAGAAGTCGTGCGACGCTGAGTCGTGATAGCCTATCAGTGTTGAGATTGTCCGTACGTCACCGAGGCGTCACAGCGTTGTCCGGAGAGCTTTTTATACAGTCTGTGGTGGAGAGGGCCGGGAAGAGCGGGGGACTGAAAATTTGCAGGCCCTCTGACAGCTGCTAAACTTGGGGGAGAGGAGCAGGAAGCAGCGCTCTAACCATTGGATAAATAAACACTCGGCCGGTCGGATTTAAAAGCAATAGAATTTCAACTATAAGCAACTTTAACAAACTTAGTAGCATCAAGTTAAAACAATACAAATAGTTAAGACTGTTAAAACTTTTTTTAATATTCGCAAATACACTAAGCACAAAACAGCCAATCAAAACCTACGATATTTGAGCTTCACTGTGCAGATTGACGCATGTCCAGAGTTTGACACTAGACACATGTTTTCACATTCTTCTGCTGGAGGGGGACATTTTCTGAGCTCACCTTATACCTCGGTTTAACATGTGTATACATGTATCAGCAGGATGTTGTAACATCACAACTAGTTTGGAAGCCAATCATGGTTCAATAACAACCATGATTGGCAGCTTACACTGTGAAAACTTTAAACCTCCAGGTTAAGAACATGTAGTGGTCGACATTTTAGGGTTTGGGAACCACTAAGTTAAGGTGTTTTTAATGGAACTCTGCAGTATAACGTGTCACTGTGTGCCACTTTGTAAGGAAACGTGACAAGGTATGTGTGCGGAGACCAAGCACCGTGTGTCTTACCTGACAGTGACGATCTGTCCGCTATCCAAGGTGATGTCATTCATCTGGGCAATGAAGATGGCTGCCACAGCCTCATACAGAGCAGTGCCGTCCATATTAATAGTGGCACCTATGGGCAGCACGAAGCGAGTCACGCGCTTATCAATCTTCAAATTTTCCTCCAGGCAGCGGAAGGTGACAGGTAACGTCCCTGCACTGAGAACAGAAGGCCTCAAAAGATGAGTGAATTATACATTTTTTAAAAAGGTGCAGATGTACAAAGAACAGGAGCAAAGTTTCTGCTGAAGGACATACCACAGGTTGACAGGTGGTGAAAGACAAAAGTGCAGAGGTGAGGACAGAGGTGAGGGGGTAAAGTTGGGTTAGACAAAAAGCAATAGAAATTTGAGTCGGCTGACAGCCTCCTCTTAACAGCTGGCGTAGGACAGTGTTGCAATCCTCCAACATGTGAATTAAAGGAATTTGATTCCCGGCCCTGCTAAGCTCGGGTCATAATATAATTAGAGAAAACGTTGATAGGATTACCAATATTCACTAAAGCCTCAGTAATGTGCCAAAATGACAGTTGGTTTCAGCACCAATGCAGAGTCCCGGGAATGCCAAGCCAGGCAGGATACAGCAAGGCCAGAGTGGATGGTTACCACTAATCCGAAGGCTTAGATATTACAACACAGGATCTGTCTGACATGGACTTGTCTATGATAGCCTGTGCTTACACACATTTGGCTCTGCTGTCCTGATTTGTCAGTTCATTCATGTAAATACAGAATTTTGCCTTTAGCCCTTTCAGATTTAACTCAAATAGCTGAAATTTGAAAGCACCAGGCTCCGCCGATCAATCATAGTAACTACAGCAGCTGCTCGTGGAATAGATGTCGTAAAGGAAACATGTGACACACATGTGTTAACATATGCCCAAACAGAGAACTTTTACACACACAAACACACACACACACACACACACATATATATATCTCCTACGGGATGCCCTACCTGCTAGCAGTGCCCAAAGCTGTGATCCAAGCCTGGAAGATTCCAGAGTAGAAAGTGAAGGGGCTTTTTCTGGTGATAGCGAAGAATATAGCAGGTAGTATCAAGCCGCCGTGGATCACCAGGCCCACCATGACAGTCACCATGTACATACCCAGCTGCCTGGCGACCACCTCAAGGTCTCCGATGGCCGCAATCTTCCCCGCAATCAAAGAGGCAATGCCAAAAGGAGAATACCTAAGCACAGAGTTGGGAAGAATTAGTATATGTCTATATACTAATATGTATATTTTTCTGTTTTTTAACACTGCATCAGAAAGAGTGTAAATCAATCTACATTTTTATACTTACAATCTCTTCTTATATGCACAGCTGTTTGTAACTGCTGTCATGTTTTTATTGTGGTATATAAATAACATTGCCTTGCCTTAAATTATTCCTATGGGAAAAAAAGTTATTATAATGAATTATTATAATTTGCGCTCCGGCAACTTGTATTTGTTTTCCGTACCCACGGTCCGTACAGAGCTTGGTAAGCGGGCCTTTAGTTATGATGCTCCATCCACCTCACACACAACACTACATGAAAAATTCTTGTCACTGCTTTTAAAAATACCTTCCCTTCCCCACTCATTCAAACCTACAATTGTTCTTTTAAGTAGTCTAATGTTGTTTGTTTGTGTATCTTAAGAGTTGTTAAATGCCCTGTGTTGTTGTGGGTGTCTTTGGTGTTTGTATTTGTAACTGTGCTCTGTCAATATGCTGCTATTTTGGCCAGATCTCTCTCTAAAATAAGGTTTTAAATCTCAATGAGATCATCTGGTTAAATAAAGGTTAAAAAAATGTATTCCTAGAGCCAAATAGACTGTAATGTAAGACAACGAAAAAGAAATCTTCATATTTAGGAAGCTGGAACCATTAACTAATTGTTATATGTGCTTGAAAAATGACTTAAACAATTAACTGATTGTCCAATAATTGTCTAATTGTTCTAGCACTAATGCTTTTAAAATTAATAATGTTTTTTAAAAAAATCTTGTCACAGAGGTCTGAAGAATGTCCTCTGTCTTTTAACTGGCATTAATGCTTGAAACTTGAAAATGAAAGTTGTGGGTGAGTTGCTGCTCACTTAATGTTATCATTTCCTCTGCCTCAAGTTTTCAAACTGCTGCTAAATGTGTTGCAAAATTCTTATAACTTTCATGTTAGATCCTAAAAACCACACTGTCGTAATTTCTGTTTGTATAAAAGTTAAATATAAAGGTGGAAGGATAAGAACGTAAAGGATCTCGGTCAATCAAAAGAAAATTCATCATCAACTGCTTTGATAATCTATAGAATCTATCTATCTATCTATCTATGGAGCACTTTTCACTACGACAGGACATGACACATTCTTGGATCTCTGGTTTCCAGCTTTGGAGAGCAGTTGTTCCCGTTCATGAATACACACGGCTGTGGGACATATGAATTAAAGCGGTGTTTCCCTTTAAGCCGTTCATGGTCCAAGTCAAAGCGGGTCCCTTCGCGACAGCGGCCTGCTCTCTCAGGTCAGCTGCGTGCTGAACCACGAGCCTGGCATTCAGTGACAGTTGTTTGGTGGAGTATGCCGTGTATATGATTTGATGGATGTGTTCCTTGTATGATACGTGTTTTTGTATACACAGGACTCTGTGTTTGGCTGGGTGCATAGGTTCATGAGTAATCTGTTTATATTGTGTGATTGATACGAACAAGGACACAATTCCTTTGGTGTCCAGCTGCATATGTAGATGGCCTGGGAGAGCTGCAAGACAACCATCGTGCTGTTTTTCTTCCAACCGCCTACCCTGCACCTCCCTTCCTGTCCCCGCTCTGAGTGCCACTACACTCTCTTTCTCTGTGTGACTAGCCAAGGTCCTGCAAAGCCTCAAGGAGTGCACGGCTCTCTGAAGACATGCTCTCACATGCATCTTTCCACATCTCTCTGTTCCTCCCACCCGCATCTGCTTTCTGCTCTGCTGCCAAGTGGCTCCTCTGCCGTCGGTGGATCCATTACATTTTGGAGATCTTCCACCCGGCTCCCCTGGGAGCCCACAACATTGTTCCGGGCCCCGGCTCCTGCTACTCCCCAGCATACCACAGACTCCAGCATGTGTGCCAGGGAAACCCTCTCTCTTTTTCGTTCCATCTGTCAGTGTCCTTCACTAACACACTTTCTCCCTTTTCCTCTTCCTTTCTCTCCTTTTCGACTCTTTGACATTAGACACTGCTGCTTGTTCCCAGAATTTGTCTCACGTACACACTCTCTGCCTTATCCATCACTGTCACTGACCTCTGTGTGTGGTATCTCCAGAATGTCAAAGCAATGCAGCCGCTGACCCGTGTGAGCAAAAACAGAGACACATGTTGTGCAAGTTTGCAAACTCACAAATACACACAGGGAAAAACAAGACTGACCACATGATCATGGAAACCATCGTCATGATAATCTCGTTGAGGATGTTGAAGAAGTCGCACATGACCTTCCCTCGCTCGCCCATCCTGCCCATGCAGATCCCAAAGGTGATGAAGAAGCCAATCAAGCCTTGAGGAGGACAAAAATCAGCATGTGACTGGAAACTGCAGTGGAGTAAAGTACCTTAGTTATCAGCGGAAAGCAACGGTCATCAGGAAAATCCAAATGAAATGCAATGATGATTGGACAACACAAAGCTTCAAACCTTTCAAGAAAATAGTGTAATATCAGCTCTGTCATCAACTCACCGAGGACGTTCATGCCCCATTTGTATTCCAGTTTCTTCTTGTTGACTAAGATGGGCTCAGTTTGGTTTGGTGCTGTGACTGGTACCTTTTTCAGCACCGTCTGAGCCTGAAGGGAGGAACAAACCACATTGAGATTGAAGAGTGGTTCAGACAATAACTGAACCACAAAACCCTGATTTTGTAACTCATATTGAGCAAACAAAAGCTTGGCAGCAGCACAATAGCATGTTTAAAGTAAAGGCAAAATAGGAGACAAGAGATTCTCACATAAAGACAACAAAAAAGAGGTGAAGGACACGTCCTTCCTGCAAAAGCAATTATGTCTTTTATGACTTCAATGAATCCCTGATGAGTGCACACAAAAGACATAGTAAAACAGACACGCAGACAGAAAAGAGAGAGATGTGAAGAAGGGCATAAAGGACTGAATACCATGGGGAGAAGAAGTAGAGTCTATAAGCTGGTGCCTGCCAGCAGTGCTGCCTGTCCACCAGCAGATGACTTACTGTGGTAAATAAGGATCTAGTATTACAGATGTAAAGAGATTAGCAGCAGCAGAAGGGCTGACCCTCACCCAGTCCAGCACAGACAACTACTTCTAATCATTCAGACACATACGCATAACATCATGACTGAGACCTGGATTATCGTTTAAAAATGATCAGCTGAGATAAACAGTAGCCATCTACAGGATCATCCCATCCTATCCAAAATTAGTCGTTTTGCTGTAGCTGGCTTTTCATGTGGAAAATTACAATCTTATTTTACAGTTGGTATTTAAAACAAAGTACATACATGTGGATCATTTCCAATATATCGCCTTTTGCTGTATTATTATTCCTTTAATAAATATGTTCATCACTCAACCAAAGTTTCAAACAGTTATTATTTTGTTATTTAATAATCTATATATAGATATAAAATGTCCCCAAAAATTTAAAATTCCAGTGATATCATATTTTATCTTCCTTCTATTGTTGAAACAACTGTGAAAAAACAGCAAAATATATTTAAATTTCAATTTTATAAATACATAATTAACAAAAAGCAAGCATTTCAAAAGTTGTCAACACCAAATATTTGGTAAATCACTTCACAAATGACAATTTGCTCAAATAATATATAATTATATATGGATTAATTAAAACTCATAGGTAAATCTTAACTGGATTACACTTTAAAGGTTAAACTTCTAGGACCGTGCATGAACAGAAGGCAGCCTTGGCCTTTTGGTCCTCTTGTAGTCAAATGATGCTTTCACTCACTCCTGACACATGTAGAAAACATTGTGTATGGAGTTTGGAGGACAGCCAGATTCTCCAGAGAATCACATCAGTCGTTAACAAGTCTCTGTAGTTCTTTCATTCTGTCAGACTGCTCAGTTAATACCTTGTACAGACTAATGACTTCAACTTTAGCATTTTCAGGGTCACATAAAGGGCTCTTTCTAACATTTAAAATAGCAACATCTACTTTCAACCCTCCATCACAAGTTGTATGTATTTGAGACATGAGCAGCTGAATAAAAGAGGGAATTTCAATTATTTGTACTACTTTGTTGAGGGCTGAAGAAATGAAACATCACAGTGTTTCCCCCCAACAAGGTGAAGGCAGGAGAAGTCTGAAAGATAAATGTTATATAGCAGATTTTAAAAATGTCCTATAGAAGAATTCATCTCACATCTCCCTCTGGGGGTCCCCACAGGTTGGAACCACTGGTTTAGATAAATATAATTATCATAAACTATATTTTTACAGCAATTTTCTTAACAAGGTTACAAGCTGCTTCACAGAAAATGAAAATTAAACAGATAATACAGCACAGACAAAGAACAGATCATATCACATGATCTTCATGAGCTCATAGTTTGGTCAGTTGACATGGAATTGCAGATGGTCAAATTTCCATCTCTCTGTGAACAAGACGGACTTCTCGTCCATGTCGGCTTAAAAGCTGAGCTCCAAACGTAATCTTTATCTGCTGACAAAGATCATGTGATATGATCAAAAGCTCCAGAACAGCTACTAAATAGACCTTGAAGTGAGATTACTTTGTCAACTGCTGAAAACATCTTGATGCTCAACTATAAACTATAAACTATAAACTGTCAACGTAGAATGGTTAGCATCACCTTAAGGTTGAGTACTGCAGATTCCATTGTGGGATTTACACAACAAGAACATCAATCATGCTGGAAGTGGAAAGCAATAACTCACTGAATAACTAACTTCTATTAAAAGACCAGCATTAGCCAAACAACCTTTCCTTTCCGATCTCCATCCCATTTATGTGTCATTTGTATTTTGATGCATACAACAAGTCTGCGTGCCAGAGCAATATGGCAGTTCCAATGATATATGTTTCAGATGCTTAGGCTACCTGTTGGATGCAGGCCTGCACCAGATTCTCCGGGAATAGGTTTCTGATGAGGTCGAGGAAGGCGTCCATACTGCTGACCTCCTGGTTCTTCTGGGGTGTGCTTGTCGGGCCTCCCCTAAGCTTGGGGTTCCCCGGATGGATTCCCAACACCAGGATGACCCCGAGGACGGCAGCGATTACAGTGGTGGACATGTAGTACACCATGGCTCTGCTACCCATCCTGCCACTGGAGCGGGCGTCTAGACCAGCCAGGCCTGAAAGAGACAGATGACCGATCAGTGTTTTCACTTACCATCTATACACCATGTAGTGTGAATGAAACTGGATTTAAATCTGTACTTAATACTAACTTCAGAATATTAACTTGTGTACTGTTGCAGTGACAATTGTATTTAGCAAAGTCTGAAATCTTGTACAGTTAGTTGCATTTAATGTTTAGTTTAATGCTTGTGTTTGTGGTTACTTCCTGTTCACTGTTTTTTTTTTCTTGAGTCATTTATTTATTCGTTCTGTGTTTTCTGTCTTTTTTGTTACTTACCTCTGCTATTGTTTCTGTTCATTTGACTTCCTGCCATTGTGTTCCCACTTGTTTGATTATTTGCTTATTGCTTCCACCTGTGTCCTGTTAATCACCTCCCCCTTGTATACTTAGGTGTCTTCCCATTGTCTGTTGTTAGGACATCTTTGTTCTTTGTCAAGCGTCTCTGCCTGTCTCCTGTGCCTATTTTGGATTCATTTTGGATTTTGCCTGTTTCCTGTGCCTATGTTTTGGGATTTATTTTGGACTCTGTACTTTAGATAATTGCTTGCACCAGTTTAGATTGTGTTTGCCTTGTTTTGGACTCTAGCCTGCCTCTACATCATGTAAGCCTGTTCTCCATTGAGTTGTCTTAATAAACACTATAAGCTGCATCTGCTCCGCCTGTGTGACCTGCTTTTGGGTCTGAATCTCTGCTTTGCCTGCTCCATGCTCGACTCAACCTAACAACCTGTACACATTGGCCTATGCTTACTGTACATTGCTTATGTGTCTATGCTTGCATGTGTGTGTAAGTGACACACCTGTGATAAGGCTGGAGATGATGAGAGGCAGGATGAGCATCTTCAGCATTCTCATGAGGATTTCTCCAGGGAAAGAAACCATAGTGAGGGCAGAGCTGTCTGTCACCATCATGTACCGCAGCAGCATCCCAAGCGCAACTCCCATAACAACACCTGAGGAGAGGAAAGGAGAACTTGTTTAATAGTCTGTGTATTTTTTGGAAAGAAACTGTTTTGTTTTTGTAGCATATACATTTTGCATATTGGGTCCAAATTAGTTTAAAAGGTCCCCTTTCGTCATACAAGCGCATTAGATTGGGTTACAGCGGCAAGTTTTAAAGCGCCATGCTGGCATGAATATTTTAGATTCTTAAGAAGTCAAAAATCCTGAATAACCACTAATGTGTGTACTTGGTTATATGTAAAGATAATAAAATTTTGTACAAAATATTAGCACCAAAAAATATCTAAAACTATCTCTGGTCCTGGCCATCAAAAACCATATGTTGATAGACCATCAGTTTAGTTTTTTGTGGAGTCAATGGCCTCCTTCTCTTCCCCCCAAAAAGTGTTGTTTTACATCTGACATGTAAGAGACCTCTGACAAATGAGAAACGCCTACTGTAATGTAAACAGGTTTAAATTGGGGTTTAAAACTGGGTGACAAATGACAGACAAAAATAACACACTTCTCAACTTTGTGGGAGCTTTTTTTGACAAAAAACACAGCTATGCAGAAACATACCAAAGTGTTTAGAGAGGCACACTAAAAACAATAACAAGCCTAAGATGTCTTGTGGGAAAATGAGTCTGTACATTTTGGACAGTGCGTGATAATATCTGCTGCAGTTGTTTTTTTTTAAAACAACAATGCTAACCTCAAATTAAACTTTATTCAATTGGTAAAAAATGTGGGTGTGTGGGATGTCAGCTGAAAACTGAGAGAGGTTTTGTTTCTTTTTTCTATTTTTAACAACAACCACAATCCAGTTTTCACAAGCTGATTGTCTGCAGTTAAACGGAATAATATCATGAGAGGGTCCATGCATACCCAGAACAGTGAGTCCCAGCAGCAGGTTGTGGGTGTTGCGGCTGCAGTAGCCAGCATCTTTATACGCAACTTCTGTGTTATCATCTTGCTGGTTTTCTTCTTTCTCCTTCACCTTGTTTGTGTTGGACTGGTTGGCTGTGGACTGGTTTGTCATCCTGCCTATGGAGACAGCGGGAGAGATGGGTGTAGAAGAATACATGCTTCAACATCATTCAGCTGGCCTGCATAGTATTCAGTGCTGGTTGATGATGCACCCTTGGCTCTTAAACTGATTTGTCAAATGTGAAGACGCTGGACTGTTTATAGTCTATCATAACAAAGCATTATTCTCCTGTGGCTCGTGAGGACTCACATTGTTGCCATTCTGGATGTCTGACTCTTTTCTTAAAGGGGGATTAGGAACAACCAGGGTTACCTACCATTCACTCACACAACAAGAACATCCTTTGAGTATTTAATATGGGTTACTATAGCGAAGTAAAGAAGCATTTGGGCTGCAGGCAACCCAAACACAGCAGACGATGGCTAAACAGGACATGAAGAAACATCTCAAGAGATATAATCTGTAATCGTCCTCTGAATGGAAAAGGCAAAAACTGCCAAAATCTAAATGCAACACAATATGCAGTCACTGAGAAAAGAAGAGATATAGTCGATGAGTGTGGGTAAGAATGAGTCAGCTAGGAGTCATGAGATGTGGCCCCTGGCTGTCTGACCATCTGTTATTGATGGGTCTGACAATTGCAGCCCTGGACAACGACTAGTTACTTAATGGTTAACTGGAAATGTACATGAAAGAACAAGACGACAGGCCACAGTCTAGTGGCTGTGGGTAACCTTTGGAACAATGCTATTTTAAGCTAAATGCTAACGTCAGCATGGTCAAACTGACAATGCTTCGAAGGCATAGACTACAATGTTCACCATCAGTTTTCATGTGTTATCAGGTTAACATTTGCCAATTAGTACAGTGGAGACTGACCACCTTGTCTGGAATTAATTTGCAGGTATTTGGTTATAAACCAGAGTATTGTATTTTGATGCACACAACCGTACCAAATTTAAATTCTGAACTGATGATGGCGTTGTTGATGTTGATGATGATTTATGAATTTATTCAGAGGGCATACATTGTCTGGGAACTATTATTATCTGTACATGACAATTTTGGGACAGATATTTCATTGGTATTGGTATTTGTTTTGACCTACTAGTGGTGCCACACGAAATGTCAGGGAATCACAAAAGTCATTTTGATTCATCCTCTGTTTTAGATATTGAGATATATCATACACGCAAAAAAAATTCAACCTCATGGTGGCACTAGATCAAAAATCAGGGGACCATCAGCGTCATCAAGAACCAGACTCTGGGGACCAGGAAAGTTTCTACAAGATGTCATTGCTTTCCATCTGGTAGTAGTTGAGATATTTCAGTCTTGACCAAAGTGGAGGACCGACCAGCTAACATTGCCATGCCTAGAGCCACAGTGCTAGCATTGCTAAGAAGTTGAAAGTGACCCTAAAAACCTTTTACTTCTTTGAGTGGAAAAACAACTCTCCAATAAACACCTGTCAAGTGTTAATAATTGCCACTGAAGTCTATTTTAGCTCCTGTACATCAACACAGAATTGTTGGAATGGATGCAATCAAATTTTCCTCCAAGGCAGAGTCATCACCTTCAACACAAAGAAAGAGTCAACGAGTAAGAATGTGTCCAGGGTCCAATAACACATTTCTACTCAGCGGAGAAACGACCCCACCGCCACCATCTCTAAACATTAATCGTATATAAACACATCTGGAGAGCAGCGCAGCCATGCCAAATCCTAGTCAGAAGTATGAATGTCACATTTACAAACAGTCGGACTCAGAGAGACAATTGCAATCAGACATGATTATAATTCATCAGCTGAGTGGTTGGCATTTTCTGCAGCCGTAGAGATCCAGTTGCACACATTCACCAAAGTACAGTAGACAAGGGTGGGCACAAAAAAATGTTACCTACTAGTTGGTCTGCTGTCACGCTTTCACCTCCACTCTCTCATCTCTGGCCATATCTCTGCTCCTTAACAGTGCCAGACCACGCACAAAGTCGGATTGCCAGTGTGATCTGAAATTGTATATTTTTGGGGGCAGAGAATGTCCGGCTAAGTTTCAATTGCAAAGATATAATCCTCAGTGAAAAGATGAGGGGGAGGGTGTTCCACTGTTGTAGCATTCACAAATCCTCTTCAATCCTTATGTCATTCTGAGCATGAACATTGTTTGGTAACGTCAGTGGACCACATACGCAGTCTAACGGGGTGAAATGAGGGGAAACCATCCTCCCGGCCTTTTAATTGAACAATGAACTCATGGACAAGTTGGGTCATCATAACGTTAACTCCAGGTTTGGTGATTGTCATTTTTACAATCACCAAAGGGATTAGACCTTTTCCATTCCTGTAACCTCGTAATCAAGCCAGGATAACGCAGCTGGTTTGCTGCGTATGGGAACTTTACGCGATGTAGGGGATTCTGTGATGACATCTACTTCGAAGAGAAAAGGCCATGAACTTATAACTATACACGTGTAAGGTAATTTAATCAACAGTTACATGTGTTATACTAAAAATAAGGATGATTGTCTTACTCCCTGGCGGTGAAAGCTGGATATAAAACCTTTGTTCCCTGAGCAGGTCAAATGGAGGCCCTGATATAATGAAACAACAGCATGTGTCCTGCGAGGAGGGCGGCGTTGAGGAGTATAAGCTGCACGGACATACTCAAGGACCTGAAGCTGCAAATCTGTCTTCCTTCCCCAAAAGAGAGATTATTTTCCTGCTCCAGGAAATGTCAGGGCTGCCTCGAGAAGCAACATAGCTGGCCTCTAGGAATCAGCTCTTACTGAGCTCTCCTGGTGGTTCTCTTCAACTGAGGAAAACAGAAACTATTTACAACCTTGTTGGGTTGAATTTGACTCCTAAGATTCTAATATATTGCCTGAAAAGCACTTACCAAAGCACAGTTTATAGGGAACACAATAAACAGATGCTGATTTGAGTATCAAAGCAACAGCCAGGAGAGGAACTGGCTGTAGACATGCCTGTTACATCATATTACAGCTCAGCATCCCTAATAAAACACAGCAGTTCAAGTCAGCAGTTTCAGATTTTTTGGCCAGCTTAAAGTAAATCCTGGATTTCTTAGCAGCATGACACAAGTATTACTACTCTGCCAGGTAGGCTGCAGACCAGGAGGTGTTCTGCTTTGAAGGGAAGCCTAGGCTTTGCAAACACATGTTCGTGATGAAAGCTGAAGAACAAGGGTGAGTGTAGAGGGACTTCAAAGTGAGTCTAGCTCAGCCCAAAGGAACAAGGATGTAACTCCTGCAGGTATAGTAGTCGTGGCGTAGCTGTTTACATGCCCTCATGGACTAAATACAGCTACAAGACAGAAAGTCTCCCACAGTAACTTTCTCAGTAATGGCGACTGGATAAACATCTGAGTCCTCAATGTAAATACTCTTGTAGTCCATTAGATGTGTGATGATGACCTATGCAGTCGTTGATAACCCTCACAATCGGTCTCCACATACAGTCATGTACTCACAAAAGGTCTTCTTAATCGTCATGGTTTCCAGGAAGACGGACTGCAACGTCGGAATGACTTTAATCTCCCAGAAGAGCAGGCTGTGATTACTGTAAATGAGCCCAAGCTGCTAGTAGATGAAGGTGCACATACTATCAGAGCAGGAATTGACAAACTATCTCAGTACTGGTTTCAGTCCTGTTGTCACGGTCTCATCAGTTTTACCCCTTCTTTTCCTTGTACGCACTTAGTGTCTTCCACATTAATGATTCAACAAAGTCTCCGGCCAATCACTGGAGCTGATTCAAGAGATCTAACAGATGCATGTTGGCTATACGTACAGTTTTAACTCAGCCCTCTCTCCCAATTTGTCTGCCCGCCTGTGATCTTAACTTAGACGTTACAGTAAGTTTCATTCCATCTTAAATTATTTATCGCATGCTGAAATGATTAATTGATTTGACAGGGAAAAAATCTGCAATCTGCTTGTTAATTATTTCAAAATTGTTTCTAGCAAAAATGATGAAATGATCACGTGATATTATTTGCTGTTTGTCTTTCTCATATTTCATTGTAAACTCAATATCTTTGGCTTTTGGACTTTTGAATAAACAAAACAAGAGATTTGAAGACGTCATCTTGGGCTCTGGTGAGTTGTTATGGTCGTTTTTTATACTTATTTTGATGTTTCACAGACTAAACGATCTGCAGATTGATAGCTGAACATAATTCTTTGTTGCAGCCGTAAAAAAATATTTTTTCACTATGAAAGAACATGGAATTAATGGAACTTGAACATCCAGAATGGGATCATTCCATGACGGCATACTAACCAAGAGAGCGGTTTCCCATCATATCATGTCACTGAAATGTTAATATGTCCATAACAATTAAAAAAACTTGACTTTATTGATTTTTTTCTTAAGGTTATTATATAGTATTATATTTACAGATCAAAACTAGATTTTTCTAGTTTTCTAAACGCACAGTATATGGACATACAGTATATTGTATAAAAGGCATCTTTATGTGTGTGTGTGTGTGTGTGTGTGTGTGTGTTTGTAACTGTGTCCCAGTGTCTGTGTGTCTCAGGGGATTATTTCCAATGGCTGATTGTTTGGTGTGAGCTTTGCAAAGGGATCGAGATATAATCCCCTCCCCTCCCCGGCCCTCCATCCTCCCCTTGCTCAACAGAGGCAGATGAGGATGGTCTCTGCAGAACTATGGTATCAAACACACATATACATCTGAGCATGAATCCATATGAGAATTTAGGTGTATAGTCATCTTGACCAGAAATATGTCAGTATGCACTATGATGAAATGTACTGTACCATTTCACAAATCAGGCAATGCCGCACTGACAGACGCCAACTTCCTCTAATTTTATTTTGAAAAATTACAAAACATGTCTTCCAAAAACACTACACTCTTTTAGTTTTCCAATCTGTCACAAGAGTTCACACCTCTCACAAAAGTGGCTCCTATTACACTTTGCATAATCGTTGCACGATATACAGCAATACTACTCAAAAGACAATTTTACAGTTACAGATATTATGCAATCTGGAATCAGCAATTACTGTGTGTACTTTACTTTACATTACTTTACAGTGTGTGGTGTACAGGTGCCTTACAGATCAGGTTTCATTTTCTCGTCTAAACAATCTCTGAGCAAATCTGCTCTCTTGTTTTATTTATAAAAATACTAATTAATTTTCAGGTAAATAATAAATATGTAATTTATGGCCAAATCTGAGTTTTGAATCTTTCAATGTTACTCCTTCCACAGACACACATTTTATGTCAATATCAATAATGACAGAGAAACAGAAGCAGACACTCTGTCGCCTTCACAGTCACACACACACACACACACACACACACACACACACACACACACACACACACACACACACACACACACACACACA
>JAPMOB010245092.1:8078-28454 GCA_029875015.1 Lepomis gibbosus
AATTCACTTCATTAAGTAGTGCCAGCGCTGTTTAGAAGTAGGAATGAGCTTCTAAAAGCCTCTGGACAAACGGGAGGGAAGCACTCCTTCATCCACCAGTTTCTTTTAAGATGTTATACACCTCATAGAGCTGGCTTATAACTCACTCACACACTCATCATATGCTATGGTGTTTGCATTTTCCAGATGTCCAACCAGGTTAACATATGGCAGAGCATCACGTCACACAGAGCTGTCCACTGCGACCATCAAAACACCAAATGAGGAAAAAATCTATCTAATCAAAAAATGATATTCTTCAATGACCTTCAATCATGATGTGTGATGTGACAGCTTCTGAATAAGGAGTGTGTGTTTTGCTGTGTGTGTGTGTGTGTGTGTGTGTGTGTGTGGAGAAAAAGAGGGTGTTGTAAAAGTATTGGTACCCATATTGAAGTTAGGAAGGAAAAAGGATTTCTTATGTAAACAGAAATATTTCAAACATTTCTTGTCATTAACTATAGCAGCAATATTAGGTAAGTCTACAGCAGTTCTGACGAAAACAGTATATTTGATTAAATATAAAACTACTATGTCTGAATAAGGATAGCCTTTCATTACCTAATGTAGAAATATTAATTTAACCAGTCTGAAATTCCACCAAACTCATAGTTCTGCCTTAGGTTGTAGAGATGAACACATGCACAGCAGTTGCGCTTTTGTAATTTCTAATAAATCTTTCTGTTTTATGATATTCATCACATTGTAATAGTGTGTAATGGATATAAAAGGATGAGATATAACGTAATGACCCTGCTGTCTATCAGGACGATTTGTTGCTTTGTGTGGATGAGAGGGAATTAAATTGCTCTTCTCTTCTCAACTTTTCCCAAATTGACTTCAGATGGATCTTCTACATATCATTCTCTAACTGCTGCTTTGATTCAAGTTAAATATATCAAGAAGAAAGATGTGGATATAGGAAGCCCTACTGCCAGAAAATTACCCTGACATTTGGCGATTCTGCAAAACCACAGATTACACTGAACAATGTTTTTTTGAAGGTCTAGCTGGTGAACATAATTGGAAATTATTGGAAATAAGGGTATGAAATTGTCCAGCAAATACCCCCATAAAACTACATGCCATTTTTACACTGCAGTTTTTGTATGGGTTAAACAAACACGATACAACATGCTAACTAGTGTGTTAACTAGTTAGAGACCTAGCCACCAGCCCAGCTAGTTGTTTCCACCTGCTTCTAGTCCTTATGCTAAGCTAATCGAACTGTCCAGTGCCTCCAGCTACACATAAAATGGACAGAGATTATAGACCTGAGTGAATCACCGGTAGTGTGGGTGCACGAGGGCAGCCAACCCAGGGGCCCAGCTAGTACGGGCCTCCTCCAGGGATCATGAAGTTTAGGTCAGTTGATTGTTGTGGATACACAAGAAGAACAACACTACACGCAGCCGCACTTTACTGGGAAAATTCAGCAGCTCTTATCAAATGAAACCGTCCCTTCACTCCTGGTTTCAGTGGTAAACCACCACAAGAATGAACAAAAACACTATATTCAAGCGGACACATTTTAATGAACTCAATTTATAAAGTAACATTTGTATTTCAAAGAAATATTAACTTATTGGCCCATTTTAACAAAATTCCCTTCACCCTCATGCATCATGGGAACTCTGAGGGACGGACGTAGCCGGCGTGTGCGCAGCGGTTTATTTACGGCGTCAACATCCACTGGAAACCTCTCAGAGCCATTTCTGGTTAAACTGTGTTTATTGTTGATATACGATAGGCAGTCTGCACATGGTATTTTATTCTGAAAATTAAGCGAAGTCGTTTCTGCCTCTGACTTCCTGCCCAATTCATCTGCTCAATCTACTTCTGGTGTAAGCATTCAGAGCATTGAGACTTTCAGAGTGAGTCTGGGGTTATGTAAACTAGATGACTTGGTAGCAGGTGGGTGCCGTGATGAAGCTCCGCCCCCACTTTGCTGAGAGTCTAGCTTCGCCCTCGCCAGAGTGGTATCAGTCTTGTCAAACTGTTTGTTTAATTACAGAAAAAAATCTTCTCACTCGTAGCACATCGTCTACCTTAAGGATACAGGAAGACCGTATCATTAAACAGCTAGTGCTACTTGTTAGCATCAAAATGTAGTACTACATTGCTAAATAATAAAAACTTATTAAGCTTTGAATGTTGACGCCATTATTGGTGTCAACTGCAATTTCGTATAAGGCTAAAATTCCTTTTTCTTTTGTTAGACCAATTTTCTGGTAGTTTTTCAAATTCTCAGATGTGAAAAACTTATTATGCTGCCAGAGTTTACAGAAAACAAGGTTCTCTGCAGCTCAGAATACTTCCCCGCCAGTAGAAATGAGAAGAACATAATTAGGTGAAAATGAGCTGATGAATATTCTGCTAACAAAAATTGCTAAATGCCCTGTTTTTTGTTTTTGTTTTTGTTGTTTGGGGCTTTAGCACTTACCTTCACAGCAGTAGCAGGACAAATGGCTCCTGCTAGCTGCAAAAAGATAATGTTAGGGCTGTTTAATTTAAGGGCATTAACACTAATTAGCAACAAATGATGCAACCAGATTAGATAGATGTTCATTCTATGACCACCCAACACAAGAGGCTCTAATGAAGGTAAGTGTATTTGCTTATCGTCACAGCAGTTAATTAATAAAGAATTAAGGGTTGGTATGTTTAGCAATAAAAATTTACGGCATTTTGCAGCCAACCAAATAACAACAAAAGTGTTACTGTCTTGAACAATGCACTGAAACATTGCTAAAAAAAACCCAAATGTACTCTTTTTACAATCTGCTACTGTACACGCACTGCATAGCTCTGACCTACCTGGCTTTTCTTTTTTTCAAGCTTCTCAGACACGGGTGTTTTTAGATCAAATGTTTTTTTTGTGCAGCCAACACCTCTACGTAGATGTTTGGCTCCCAGGCTGTTTCTGCTTGAGTAGCACTGATGTCGCTTTATAGGTGAATTTCTCAGTTTTTTGCCTGCCTTTTAGAGGCAGCCGAGAGACAAATTTGGAAGAAGACCGTGTCAAGCACAGTGGAGCAAACACTAAGAAACCACTCAGCAACCAAGGCGAACCGCCAAGGTTTTGAGTGGGATGAAATGTCGATTTTCATTTACAGAAAATATGAATGATGTGCTGTCCTTTCTTAAAAGTCAAGAAGCAAAGACAGTCTTAATAATGATTTATAGCTCTGTCACTGAGTGGGACTCCAAAACTGGATTACTGTTGCTATACAGTACACACAAGCACACAAACCTGTACAAATACAATCCCCAGGTACACACTCTTATAGATGAATTAAAATAGTCTCAGACACACTCTTCTTCCTGGATCTGTAGTCTGGATAAGTAAGCATTCTCCATATACCACCTGTCTTTAGTAATCTAACTGCAGATACATCACTCGTTTTGTGTGTGTGTGTAATTGGGTGTAGACAAACCTAATGTGCTTTATGACTGGGTTGTAAAGCCCCCCCCAACACACACACACATACAAAGGAGAAAGTGTTTATGAATCCTTTTCGTTTCCACATATTATTTTGGCCACTTTTCATTGGTCAGGATGTAATATGCTGACAAGAGAACTGTCTGATTCTGCTGTGTAGTATTTTACAGACTTCACGTTACACAAAAACATGGTGAGCTGCTTCTTCATAAAATAGACAGCTCTTTGTAACATCCTAAATGTTTGTTGCTCCAGTATAAATTCTTGGGTCGCCTTTGTGTCCCTGTTGTGTTGCATAAACCACTCAGTTCCTCTTCAGATCCCAACAATTCTCTCAGCATATGCCCTAAGGTTGTTGTCTAGACTATATATAGGACCACATGAATCACCAACAATTGTGCAGCACACAGCTCCATTTGGTTTTCAGCTGCAGTTTGTATGGGAATGTTGGTGTCCAGTATTGCTGGGCAATAAAACAATAATGAGGATTATCGCAAAATAATTAATGTTCGATATATCGTCAAGAAATATATGATTTTGAATCACAAACATCTAAATTGTTTTAAATGTTCTGCCTCAGATTTGTGAAGTGATCCACTGTTTGGCTTCAAGTGTTTCTCCCTTTCTGACTATAAAGCAAAGTTTAACCATCTGGTTTCTTCAATTTTCACTCAGGAATTCAATTGGCCTTTAAACTTGAAAGAAAGTATGATTTGACATATATTGTGATAATTATCGATATTGAATTATATGAAATATTTTTATCATGATAACATAGTTGGATTCCATATGAAACATACACTCAGTTCATTACATTCAGAGGTTTTGTTGTCAGAGCCTTACTTGGTCTGGTGTGTACAGTAACTGTTAGCTAATGTTTGTTCCACAGATGTTCACATTTTAGAAATTGCAGTATAACCGAAATTACAGTCAGTCCACTCACTTTATGATTCTATTGTACTCGTGCCAAAATTGTATTTGTCACATTATCCTATTATTGCCACCTGTGGCCACAGCAGCCACTGTTCAGCAGTACAGTTACAGTACATAGCCTTGCTCGAATACCATAGCTGTGTAAGCTAGATCTGGATGATATGGACATATCTGTAACAGTGAAGCAAAAGTATTGCCAAAAGCAATTACTAATACTAATACAACTAGGGGAAGCTACGCCATTAAAAAACTCTCTAACGGCCCCTTCACTCCCTGTTCCCCTTTGTTAGACCACACCTGCCGCTCCTGTCAAAAACATATGCTATGTTACTTAATGTGTTTTGCAAAGGACAGAAGTTTGGACGCAATCTGCCAATAAAACACTATTATGTTTGCATTGTCATTGTACTAAAACATTAAAATAAGTATGAAAGAGAGCTTTAATCAACATCAGCCATCTCTTAAATTATGCTAGTAGTGCTTTTTCTGCCTTTTCTGCCTTAATCCCCATCCCCCCTCCCTCCAGGGGGTTGTGGGTTGCCATCTGCCCAGGCCAGGTTGTTCTCTGCTGGGCCTGCTCCTCTTCCTTCAGGGCCCCCTGTCTGGAGAAGGGGCAAAAGAGGTTAATTAGCCATAATAGCTACCTCCAGCACAGATGAGATGACGTTAACAGCATTCAGGCACTCTGCTGCTGCTGTGGAGAGATTTCCTGAAGAGATGTGCAATGACTTGCACTCAGCTTTCTGATTGTGTGAACACACTTTTAGCTATAGATAGATAGCTTATACATACACTAATAAGGATAAAAACCTTAAATGTTGAATTAGATTTGCACTTGGACATGAGTAGAGTACCTCATTATTTTACAAAACAGACAGTGTATGCAGTGAGCTGATTTATCAAGTAAAAGGCCACAGAGGACTTTTATACTCCCACATAATGACACACATGCTAACAAAAGTTCTTTTATATGTGTATTTATGTGTAAGTGTTGTTCTCCAAAAGGCTGATGAAACAGGAGAGAGGAGGTGAAAAGAAAGGCAGACAGATGAAGTGAAAGAAGAAGATAGAAGAGAGGGAGGAGGAGAAGTTGTATGTTGACACCGAGTTGGCAGAGCGAGAAAGAAAGTAAGAGGCGGGAAAGGAGAAGCGAGAGGGGGAGACTGAAGCCAGTGAGACGCTGAGCAGACAGGGTTTGTCTTGAAGGCCTTACAGCTGATTGATAGAATGAGAGCTTGTCTGGCAATCCAAGGCAGAGTGTCATGTCACTGAAGGAGAACAGGAGGCTGAAGAGGGAGGATGCAGAGGGTGAGTGAGTCAGTGTGTGTGTGTGTGTGTGTGTGTGTGTGTGTGTGTGTGTCCCTAACTATCTACGTATGTGAGCATTTCCACTGAGCACCAGCATTTGCTGCTGTAACATTGTGTAATTGGAATAATTTTTCAAGGTGGGGGCTCGTTTAAGCATAAAAAAAAAGCGTATATTCAGAAAAAAAATAGTTGTTTCACCCATTTTGCGATTCACTTGCACATACACTGAACAAAATTATAAACGCAACACTTGTTTTTGCCCACATTCATCAAGAACTGAACTCGAAGACTTCAGACTTTTGTAGGGCTGACCCGCATAGTCGATGCTTCAATGGGCGGAGCCTGATTCGGCTGTCAATCTCAGTCGAAGCTTTGCAGTGATCATGTAACATTTTGGTGATATGGGGATACATAGAACTACACAAACAATAAGTTAATATACATTTCAAAGTTTCATGCTGTAAATAAAAATGTAAAAAGAAAAAAAGCTTGAATAAATCCAAAATCACCCTTAAAGGGGACCTATTATACACATTTCCAGCCCTATATTGCAGTTCTGTGACTCAGCATCTGTCTGAAACAAGCTATTTATTTGGCTCACATGGATTTCTTTTTAATACTTTTACCTCATCATTTGAAACTTTGGTCATATTTAATATGAACATCTGATATTGTAACATTGTAGAAATGCTAGAAAATATTAAAAAGCATAATAGGTCCCCTTTAAAGAAGGGGTTCAGTGTCTAGATGTAGTGTGTGTGTGTGTGTGTGTGTGTGTGTGTGTGTGTGGTATAGACTGTAGGCCTGCAGTCTATGATAAGCCTAGAGGCAAAGAGATGGAGCATCAGCCTCACCGCTGTTGTGAATCACAGGTTAGCAGAACAGAGAGGAAATGATCAACAGTAAGCCTCAGTTTATCTGTAACGTTAAATGTACTCTGTAAGTTTCAGTGACTGATGAATAGAGGCTGCAGGTGTGCAGCTTCTGCCGTGCCCCCCCTCAATCGCCATACATCAGAATAAAATCCCCTCACCAAACCAGATAATAAACTGGACCTGTTGGATGGCAAAACGCGTGTTTCAGTCAGTTTATGGACTCTGTGTATGTTGATTGTTGTTAAATTTACAGTTTAAGTTGAAAGTACAATAAAGACATTCTTTTCTATTCTTTCAGTTGTTACTCACATTCTGTTTCCAACTTTTCAAAGTTATTTAAGATTAAATATGTCAACAATGCATCCTTAACAGCACATAATGATAAGTGTGTTTTATTAATAAACAAGCATTTATTCTGAAAGTGATAAATCTCTGAGGGTTAAAATGACAGACTAAATCTCAGCCTACAATACCAGGCATTCTGTTGTAGTTGTTTCTTAAATGATTTGTAGTTTGCTTTTTGACAACTTTCAGTAATGACTAAGTTCACTGTATAGCATGTTTTAGACCCTGGAGCCTTCACCAGGTTCAGCTCATGTAAATGTGAAAACCTCTCCGAGTCAACAGATTGGTGAGAGCAGGAGGCTTTATGGGTCAGGGGGGATTACATCTGCACTCTGTTCTCTCCTCTTTCCTCACTGCTTCATCCTTCTCACTATCCTCTTTCCCTGCCATGTTCACTCATCCCTTATTCAGTTATCCTTTCTCTCGCATCATCTGGTTTTCTTTCCTTTCCTCATCTCTCTCTCTCCTCCTGTGTCTCCAGTCTCGTCTCCTCCACCCCTCCACCCTCCTGCAGTGTTTGGCATGCTGCCTCGTTCATGCCACCGGTAGGTCACTGCTGACAGATGGCTGGATGGCGAGGGCCAAGGTTGTAAGACACTGGGCAGAATGAAACAGGAAGGGCCATGTACATTATCAGGACTCAAGGCTGTGCCTTATTTTTAACCTTTATTATCACAGGGCGCACCGAGAGAGAACACTCAAAGACAGGACTAAACCCTGCCCCCTTTGTTTTAGAAGTGCCGTGACATTTTGATTTCCGTGCTCTTTCTCTTCAGCAGAGCACTTGTCATTACCATCACAGGAACTTGTGTGTGTGTGTGTGCGTGTGAGTGTGTGTGTGTGGTTCTTCCCCATGCTCTGACAAGTGCCTGCTGAGGAAATAGACCCTAATTCAAAATGTCACCACATCCTATGAAACAAGATTGTTGCTGTGATGTGGCCTCAGCTCCTCAGTCCCTTCTTAGATAAAATATAATCCTTGCTACCGTAAGAACCACTCCATAGCACCTCTGTCAACAGAAAAATAGCAATTTCACAAAGTCAGACAGATTTCTAAAGAGTTTTTCTCAAATTCTTGGCCACGTGGTAAAACTCCTCACTTGACCAAAAATCATTCAGATTAGATAGGTGGTAAATATTTGGATAAATAAATTTGGTAAATATTTACTGTTGGATTGTCTTTAAGATTATTGGCAGCACAGCCTCACGTTGTCATTCGTGAGCGTATACATGTATGAAACCACACAGTCCAGGATCCCTAATTATTACTTGAACAACATTACTCCCTGGCCTGCCCTTAGCTCTGGCTCCAATTACCGTTACCCTTCCCATCAGCCACTCTCAACTGCAGGCAAAACAGCACAGTCAGGCCGTCATAATCCAGTCCACACTCCAGCCTCAATCTTTCCCCCCAGCCCCAGTCTGTCTCTTTCATGCACAACACCAGCAGCCACATTCACAGCAGCCTAGTTAAAGTGAGACTGTAACTTTTGAACGAAAAAAATAGCAAAAACTGCATCTTAAAAATCAAATGTTTAGCTCACAAGTAGTGAAACACACCCTTGCCTAATTCGCTACACTCGGGGGCTTTCCTGCGATGTCCTTTGTTTGCTATGACTTGCACCTTATGGTGGCTAATGTAAGCATTCTTCTTGTTTAACTGACATTACTAAGTTAGTCACAATCTGAATATTTACTTTTTAGTCTTTTTTGTTCAGTTGTGGTCTCCACCAGACCAAACTAAGAAAAATAAGATAACCCCTCTGATATTGGATATCTTTTATTTACCTCAGTGCCAGAAAGCACCAGGACTTTATTTGAAACAGGCCTTTATTCATAATTACCTCTGTGTCCCAGTGTAAACTCAGGCTCCATCCATGTTATGTTTGTCATTCCACTGTCATTTTTCTTCAATCGACGTAAAGCTATGAACTAAACTTACGTCCTTGCCTTTATTGGCAGTCTTTTATTGTGAAAAAAAATGCAGTAATTATTGAGTTTAATTTATGGTTGGTTAATATTGATCAGTAAAAATGACAGAGTGGTGAATTAAAAGAGTATTTCTCTTTAAAGCTGAAACAGAGAACAACAGAGTGATCTGGCATGATTCAGATATTGCACTGGTGGAATTAGTGCTGTTATCCTAATTGTGAGCCACTCATTTTTTCAACCTCTCTATGTTTGTTGCACAGTGTCTATTAGTCACTAGTCTGTATTGTTTGTTCCTGCCACAACTTGGACATAATTTGAATGCAGGCTTTTATATCAGAATTTGTAGTGTACTGTCTGGCTTATTTGCCAATGAGCTAAAATGAGCTACAATTGTTCACCAGAGCAATGATGAACTGTGGCATCACATCACCACTTTCTGTGGGTTTGCGGCGATGTTCATATTCCACATTACACATAGTCATTTGATGCATTTCTATATAAAATATGGATAAATGCAGCTCTGGGCTGCTTCATATGATCATTTCATGACTAGCAAATGAGTGCCCCTGTTGCCATGAATAAACCAACTACCAGAATATTCTTAACATTAGCTTGCAATCCCCTGTTCGCCTGTCTATAAATAAGCAGCATTAGGTTAGCTGTAATACATGAGAAAACGAGGATTCTTGATGCTTCAAAATAATTTCCTGATGTCACAGGCCATTATAATTTTCAGTCTAATGAATCCTGTATGTCAGAGCACCACGTTGTAGCTGGTGGAGATGCACTCCGCCCTGGAATTGTGCTGATGGTGCCAGAACTGGGATCATAAATATACCACCAGGCCTGTCAGGACTGCTGAGAGAGAGAGAGGCACTGTTTGAGTTTACAGATGTAGAAGTTTTGGATGTCCCCCGCCTCATTTGCCATGATGTGCAGCATCACGGAGCCTGTAATGCCATCCCACTCACACACACCTACTCTACTGTACATCACTTGCTATGAGAGTTACACTTGTCTTAATTAAGTCAGGGAGATGTGTGTGTGTGTGTGTGTGGGGGGGGGGGCATGTCAGTGCCAGCCAATTTATAACGCTGTGTGAGTCTGAAGCTCTGCATATGGTGACAACCAAAAGAGACAGCAGTACAGAATGTTTTCATGCCACTGTTTATTATGGGAGTGAGCAGAGCATATTAAGCAGGTTTCTTTTAATTGGAGTAGGAGCTGAGTCAGGTTTCTCTGACCCAGTCCTGATCCAGGTTACTTAAGTAAGTGGGTTTAGAGGAAAATTGTGTGGAAGCAAACATTTTCCCGGTAGCAAAGTAAGTTGCCACAACTACTGCCTAAAAGGATTGCATTAGTGTCCATTTCAGTGGAGTTTAGTTCGGTTACATTGCTGTGTTGATCCATTTTATATATTCAACAAAATTTTAAAAAGACTTTTCAAGCAAGTTATCAGGAGTAGACTGTTTCCTAACACAGTGCACACACAGAGTGTACAGTTAACTTTTAAAAATATGATTTTGATAATGATTATTGATGAGTATCACAGCAAAGAGCTCAATGGGTTCCCTCTCAAGTGACAGGTATATGTTAACATCTTTATCTGAGCTTGGTCCTTGTTTTGTTCCCTCTGTCCTTCCCTTAAGTAATGAGCATAATTTAGATCAGACTTAGGAAATGTTTTTTTGTTACATGCCTCTCATGGCTTCCGTATGCAGGACATTTCATTTTTAGCGCATTGAAAAATGACATTTAAAAAATTCAACAGTAACATCTCGTTCCTAAAAACAATGTCCAGATTACTCTGCTATGTGTCCCAGCACCAGAAATGAACAATAAATTAATCCCTCTGGATGCGAGAAAGCCACCTGATTGGATGTGCCTCTCTCTCTTAGAATGTATTCTGTGTGAGCGGTTTGTATTGACTGTCCAGTCACATCTTCTCTTCCTGCTATCGGTATTGCTGAGGTCATCTGTGTGTGTGCTCCCCCCAGGTCAACACATTATCTAAATGATTTAATATCACTGCAGCCCCGACCCTCTGCTGTCATTGTGCTGTGGAGCAGGGAGACTAAGCACTCTAGGATGAATACTGAATACTTTACAGTATTTTTCACTGCTGTATTAACAAAGGCATTATGTGTTACACAGATCATCAAGTCATACTGTGTGTAGTTAAATATTTAATATCTGCAGTTTTGTGAAAATATCAGGGACAAAACTGGAATTCAACTGAGGCGGCTTTGTAGAGTGAGTTAGAGTTTTGTGACTTTGGTACAAGGATTGTATTTGAGCTTGTTCTTCCAGTGTTGCAGTGTGATATACAATATGATAAATGAATATGAACCTACACAACCCTGTCCTCAAGATGGGAATCAGAGTGTGTCTGAATTTTTATTTCCAAATTACGTTGTGGAACAAAACTAGTGAGTGTATCTGAGACTCGGGGGAATAACTGTGAATGTTCTCAGTCCTCTGTTCCCTCTTTTCTTATTCATTATATTCTGCTTTCTATTGATTCAACGTCACAGAGCAGCCACAGGGACAAGGGCTTGTGTTTACTGTTTGGTTTTCAGGAGTGTGAACACTAGAACAGGGACTGCAACAGTTTAAACAGTGAAGGATGAATAATAATGATAAATATCTGCCTTGCTCTTACAACTTCTTATTCTGTTCTTATTGTAAATATACCTGTATGTTCTGTGTTTGTAGTGTGAAGTGGGCTACAACTTTAATTTAATGCAGCCTTGTGTTGTAGAATGACAAATAAATGTATCTTGAACCTTGCTGCTCTCTCTATTACAGGATGTTATAGTCAACCAATCCAATCAATCAATTCAACCTATGGCCTATAGCCTTAGACACAGAGCGAGGAGGTCTGATAGCCAGACGGAGCTTGGAGAAGGCCGCTGCTCTTTCGCATTGAAAGGAGCAAGCTGAGGTGGTTCGGGCATCTGATAAGGATGCCTCATAGGTGCCTCCCTTTAGAGGTGTTCCGGGAATTGTCCAACTGGGATGAGACCCCGGGGCAGACCCTGGAGGGATATCTCATCTGGCCTGGGAATGCCTTGGGATCCCACAGGAGGATCTGGAAAGTGTTGCTAGGGAGAGGGCTGACTGGAATACCCTGATTACCTGGTCCTGGATAAGTGGAAGATGATGGATGGATGGATGGATGGATGGATGGATGGATGGATGGATGGATGGATGGAGATCATGGCTGTCAATATTTTGACATGGTATTAATTGAGAACGGATGCTACTGCATATATTTCTCATGTGAGGATTCTAATATAGCAGAATTTATCAAAGGGAAATAGCATTGTCATAAATAAGTACTGCAGCAATTTAGTATTGCACTTCCATAGAGCTAGGGATGGCATTTGCAAAATACAGATTTACACAAGATTGTACTTAGCTACAGCAGTGCTTTGAGCTAAATAATAATGTCACCAATGCTTAGCAGGTATAATGTTTACCATTTTCAGATCTTAGTTTAGCATGTTAGCATTCTAACATTTGCTAATTAGCAGTGAACACAAAGTACACTGCAAAAACTAAAATCTCAGTAAGATTAATTATCTTGATTGAAGGCATTTATTCTTACCAGGCAGCTTTTATGTTGGAGAATTTCAATTGGTTCAAGTGCCGAGGCTGATGGGAATTAGTTGTGTAGGTAGTTGGGCATACCAAAGTATTAGACAAATAAAAATGTTGACCTGGTCAAGGTGTTAGATGAAAAGTGAGGACATCACTTCCCTGAATACTCATCCTGAGGTAGACATACCTCATTTTGTTGAAATCCATCTAGTAGTTGTTTAAGCTCAACCTTATGATAGCGCTAGAAGAAATTTCAGAGGATCACCAAAGACATTAGGTTAAATCATTCGAGAACCATGTATCAAATCTTGTGCCAGTCCATCAGTAGATGTTGAGACATTTCAATCTGGACCAAAGTATTGGACTGACTGATGGACCAGCCAACAGGCAGACAATGTAAAACAAGTGTTCCTTCAATGAAAAAACTGCGAAACAACTACCTGGTACCAGGTGTGGTTTCATTTAGGAATATGCAACAAATGCAGCTGATAGAATGAAAGTCCTAGATTTTGACAGTTGAACCCTCTTCAAAATAGGGCCTCCAGATTAGTTAATAAACCCATCTCAAATTGAATTTGTGCTTCAGTGGTGCATATTCTCAAACAAATTTTTAATTAAATTAGCTTTCAGGGCCCCAGGGCAAGTGCCCTGTGCCTGGCTGGTAACACAGCCTTGGTCATGAAACTATAACTGAGATTTAAAAACTCTTTAAATCTGACAGTCTTAAAAGAAATTAGTCAGGAAGGCACATCAATAAGGGAAGAAAGGTGGTGAGGTTTGGCATTGTTAAATTAGTAAGTTATCATTTTAGTTTAGTTTAGTGAATCTATTTTTTTTTTTTTTTTGCATTTATGTGCTGAGGTTAAGGATATAAATGAGTATCTGTCAATAGACCCTTTCTGCATAAATCAGAAATCTTGTTGTTGTGTTTGTTTTTTAATTAACACTTCATACAATCAAATATGGAATTAATTGCAATCAAGGATGTTGGAATATGACAAAAACCGAGGTCGAAAGATTCTGCTGTCTAAAGAGAGCTAGGCTGGAAGTGTTTAAAAATCCCTTTTTATCCTCTGAATTAGAATTTAGGACCCATTATTATAACGTGTGAATGCTGGACTGTATGACTCTAGAATGTGCTCAGTTTTGAGAAAATATCAATTACTCTCATAAATGAATTGCATCTGTGTGTGAAAAAGGAAAAGGAAAAAATATCGAGGACGTGACTCCATTGTCCTTTGTTATAAATAAAACTCTGAGTGCCATTACTGACAATACGGAAATGCGTAGATTCCTCACGGTTCAAATTAATCATTTGATAGCTGAAGTTAAGAAGAACATGGTTGTTAGCAGGAGCAGTGATTGTGAGCGCAGATAAACAGAGAACAGAATGCAAAGCAAATTATTAGGCAGAGCAATCACCCACAAAGTCAATGGAAAGACTTGAGTGGGCTTGGATTCACCTGCAAGTTGAAAATGTTTCAGTTCGAGCAAAAAGCTTAGAATGTCCCTGGGGGTTTTTACACAGGAGGGAATTAAGAGCTTCTGGTGAGTTGTGATGTTAGTCAGAAGCTGAGCTGAGCACAAGCACACTACCACCACACATGGTCAGTGCACCAGTTCTAAATGCTTTTTAAAACTTAATTTGGGGCAAAGTCGTCAAACTTTTTCAGCCATTTTTATTAGATTTTACTGGTGATTTTCTTCATGTACTTTTTATATCCCGGTGACCAGTATGCGTACAGTTCTGGCTCTGTCCCCCTTCAGATAGGAGCCTGTTTTTGTTAGTCTGAAATAGCTGCTTTTGCCAAGATGGCTGCCGAGTGGCATGACTTGCCTAAAAAGACTCTGGTACGAGTCTTTAAGACTTAAGACCTAAAGCATACTCTGCTTTATCGTCTATTTTCCTCTAAATGGGACCATAATTTACTCATTGAACATCATATTGTATTAAAGAAGACATGAAACTAGCGATTGAGACAATAAACTCATTATGAAAGTTTTTGCTGAGGTGATAAATCGGGTGAGAAGTAGCCTCATTTCACCATTATTTGTAATGGAACCGGAATTCTTTTTGCAACCACAGGAGTCGCCCCCTGCTGGCTGTTCAATGGAATGCAAGTTTAAGGGACTTAGACGTTCGCTTCAGTTCTCAGACCCGGAGTTTCCCACTTGGTTAGTACATTAGCGGTGAATAAACACAAGCGGTCCAGCGGAATTAAAAATCTCACTGAACACACCTTTAGAATTTGTAAATCCAAAATAATATGTGACTGATAATAATCAGAAGAAATAATAATTGTTTGACTCAAATTAATTGGTTGCCATTTTGGAAAATACACCTATGTTTTTTCTTTCAGAGGGTTACATGAGAAGATACTTCCAGGTCTCTGTGTTGAGTGTGGAACTTTGAGCCACAAGGCAATGAAAAAACTTTGACTTTTTAACTTTGTTAAAAAATCTGTCGTGTTTCTTATCAGGTCAAACTTTTTTGTAGTAATTCTGCCATGTTATATTTGCTTGGCGAGTACAATATTAATAAAATTAGATAGGAATTATCATCTATTAAATGTGCCAATTTCAGCATGGAAATGAATAAATTAAACTTACTTTATATTGAATTTTTGTAATTTGATTTACCCTTGGGTATAGCCTCTCAGAATCCACCAAATTTCAGGAAATTAACTTCCTCAATAGACAAACTTTCAAATTAAAATCCAGACAATGAATAATAATTATTTAACAGCAAGCACAAAGAAACATTTTTACATTTCTAAAAGACAGTGCAGGGCTTGTGTAATGAAACTGTAAATTCATTTAGTCAACTTTTCTTAAAGTATATCTGGGAAACTGTCAATGCATTCATAGTTGTTTCAGTGTGGACATGATGTCTTACATTCACACACGAGTTTGTGAACGAAGCCTCTCTGCCTGTTTCTGGTGGTTTAAGCCAAGGACACTGTGCTGCCTGAAGCGTTTTCCCCTCACCAGCCCACAGCTCTCTCCTCTCTCCTCGTCTCTCTGTCTCACACACACACACAATCATAAGCACAACACACTAAGACACACAAAGCAGAGAACCGGTCCACTGACCCGCAGTGACTGTCAAATTTTCCCTTCTGTCTCTCGTGCAGATGAATCAGAGCGTGAGAGAATGAGGAAGGACAGGGACAAGTGACAAGACTATTTGAGTAGACAACACTTTTTTGTTTTTTCCTGAATGGTTAGAACAAAAAAAGGTTTGTGGGTACTGAGCGAAATATGCAGGCTCAACAGAAAAAATGAGATAAACAATACTAGACAGAAGTATACTCTTCAGACTGGCGTTCACAGCAGAAGACAAACAGCTAGACAAACCCACAAACTAAAGAACAGCCTGGAGGATGAGCTCTGACAGGAAAGAAAGAAGAAAAGGAAATTGTTGTTCAGAAGTAATGAAATATGTGCAGTAATGAGGAGATTTTGTTTTCTGAAGGCCAATAGCAGTCACCTTGTCATTGTGCATTACATTGCTGCCTAACATTACCCTTTTAGCGACCACTTACAGCACCGAGGGACGCAACACAAGCAAACAGAATGTCCTTCACATACTCTGCATCCCCTTCATGCATTTAGCTCTAAGAAATAAAACCATGATTCAGCAACAGCCAGAACGTGAGACATTGCTGGGTGTCTTTTTTATTATTTGATGAAAGCCTCCATTGTCCATGCTAAAATGTAAAGAATATTTTTAACGGAATGGTTGGACCTTGGACTTGTGCACAGCTCGGCATTTTGAAAAAGCAGGACTCGCTTGGATGCCCTGGCTAGCTAATGTCACAGCTTGCATGCAACATAAAACTGAAGCAGCTGTCGTCGGCTCCACATGAGAAAACTTACTCGGGGCACCAAACAGAAGAGTGATATTCAGATCACAGCAGGCGCAGATCATTGTGAAGTTACAATGCCTAGAACCTGCCATGGCATTTTCATTAAAAGCTACAAAAAAATAAAAATAAATAAGACACTGCAAATGTCAAAGGGGCATGCAGCGCTCTGTAACCTTTATCCGACTCTGTCTGCAAACAGTAGGACGTGCAACAACATTGAAATTCTTTCTTGTGTACAAGCGTCTTCGACACACCTTGACCTGCAGTGACTTGTTATAAACACAAATACAATAAAAACTTCATATGTGTGCCTCATGGCTATATTACAATACTACAGAGCCGCTTCATCATCGGGCTTGAGAGCAACGCTTTAAATTCTGCTTAAGAGGGATTTTTGGTGCAATTTTATTTTATCACATTTGAATCCGAAGTTGAACTCAACTTCCTTTTGAATCCTGTATCGCATCTACACGTTATCTACAGGTTATTTAAAAGATGTATTTGAGATCTTCAGTAGGCTTACTGTGTTACTGGCATTGCGACTGCGAAGAAAGTAAATAATAAGAGGTGTAAAGTGTCAGCAAATATACATCTTTACCAGAATTTGACGTGGGAGATGCAAACTGAGGTAAAGACATGTTCACACAGGTTGCAATTTGAACCTGAGGGGAAATTTTATGCTCACCCCAAGGCTCTGTGACTGGAATTCATAAATTTACAGAGACAAGAAATGGGTCTGAAGGTAAATAACAAACTGAGTAGGGGATCCTTGAAGTCTACAAAAACATCACAGATGGTTAGTGCTAAGCTTGCTTGCTAGCAACAGCTAACATATGCAGAGTTAGAACTGCACATTGCCTTTTTTTTTTTAAATCTAGCTGTCAAATGTATGTTTAAAAAAAGGGAAAATACTTTTTGTTCAATCTGAGAACACCGTAAAACATCATCTTTGTATGGATATTAGCTTGCAGAAAGGTCAGTAACAAACAGTGGAGTACTGCTAATCTTTACTCAACTGAAAGAACAATTATTCCCATAAAAAATACTCAAGTAAAAATTAAGGATTTGACAAACCTGATCAAGTAAAGTTATTAAAGTACTTGATCAACAAACTACTCAAAGTACAAGTTACTTTGGCGTTTTATAATTGTGAGATCTTCACAAGTCATTTTATGCAAACAAGTCTCTTTGGAATAATAAGTGTTTCATCCACTGGGCATCAAGTTAGAACCAGCCGCTGTGCAACATGGTTATTTCTGGTTATTATCTCTAATTTAGCTGTTTCTGTTTAGTTCAATTATTTAACCTTTTTTAATCTACACGATGGTATCTGGAAGATCATTTTAAAATATCATACCTAACCTACTGTTGGTGCCTGTATCTTGATATGGACATGGATTCAACCAAACCACTTGCTTTGATATGACGGGCGCTGTACATGATTTGCATTCTGAAAAAGCACAGGCACCCAATACAACATGATTATGGTAGCCCACTTAGTTAAAGTCAAGATCATTTTCACTGGTGACATCCTATTTAATGGATTCATGATCAGGCATCGCTATGAAACAAATATCCAATGCAATGTAGAGACAAGAAACAGGCTAGTTTCTATCAAAACAAAACCGTGCTCTGCACAATGACAGGATTGTGATCAGAATCAATCCAGTAATCATCTGACTTAGACGTTACAGTGTTCAGCCTGCATTTCCTCTACATAGAGTAAATACCCTTCAACATGCGGTTAATGAAAACTGAATGTATTTCTTGTGAAAGGGCAATGCAGACAGCTTTCCAACACAGCCACCAGTGACATGGTGACCAGTTACTGGATTTGAGTTACATTAGTAACCAACAACCAGTCCTTAAATTGAAAAGGTATTTGCCTGATTTTCTAAATATTTGCATCAGCCCAGCTCATTAATGTCTTGCGCAAGCACACCGGTTCAACCTCTCCAGGGAAACCACGCACACACACAGCAGTTCATTTATGTTAATGAAGCAAAATGCATAGTAGATAACAGATGCATGTATGACTGGCAAATGTAAGTGAAATGTAGATTACTAGCCCAAAAAACATACACATCTAAAGAGTAAAAGTGTGGTTTCAAAATGGAACGTGAAATGTTAGCTCTCCTAAAAAACACAATTATGTTTTTGTTAATTTGCTTTTCTTCTAATGAGTAAATAGTCATTAGCAAACTAATCAACTACAGCTGATATACCACAGGTAGTGAAAACTGAAAAAAGCGAGGGTGCAATTTGTGATAAAAACAGAGGGTGTTATTTCTATGAATTAAAAAAAAATATATATATATATATGTAAAACCACAGATCGATCCGTGTGTTTTGTGAACCGTTGCATCACTTTGTGAAGTAGCATTGATCGGTCTGAGGATGGGATGAATTTTGTCCCCACCGGGGATAAAAATAATTCAGCAGATGCATGCACATAGCTCCTGAATGTCCCAGTTAGCTATCCTTCTGTTACATATAAAAAAAATCAGATTTTATTAGCCTCTCGGTTTAGCACATCTGGGTGTATTACCAACCTGGAACTAAATCCAAAAGTGGATCCAGCTATTGGGCCATCAGCCTTAGTTGTCACTCATTCTTAGCAGCGTCATCTATCATTGGGCAGTTTTAGAATGGCAATATTGGGGAATCCAGTCAGTGTGAAGTTTTTGTTTAAATCTAAGGGAGTTCTAATCCAGCACCGCAAGCAATCAGTGAGTCACATATATTGATCAGCCCCCCTATACGTTTAATGTGGTCATTTTGTGCCATGGGGAAATGAGCAGCTTAACTTACAGCCTTCAAGTCTTTTATTACCTCCCCGGAATTTTGTCATACACTACCTTTGATTTATGTGCTTGTGTTGTGTGAAGTATGTGGCAGCTGAAATGAGAGTGGGAGTGACTCATGTTGGCACGGTGTGATTAGCATGACTATGAGACGCTGCGATGGATATTAGCTCGGAGCTGAACACATAAACCTCGTCACTGCACACAAAGAGCCTTGCTGGATGTTTATGTGATTGATCTGCAAAGTCAAAGGAGAAATACTTCCTTCAGCAGCAAATGGCATGCCTGTTTGTGGAGGAGATATTAATTTAATCTGATAGACTCAAACTCCTGGCTGTGCATTGTGCTGCAGCACAATAATATCCAAGAAGTGGGTTAAGATTTTTTCATCCAAGTAAGTCAGTATCAGAGTCTGAAATGCTGCCAGTTGGTCGCTGGTTACACTCAGGCTGCACAAATCAATGAAACAGCTCTTGTACATATTTCTAACAGAAGAGCTTTTAACACAGTTAGTTTGGCTTCCATGTGAGAACTCATCCCAGATCTGTGACTTATTTTACTAAATTAGTACTCTTATGGTGTGGGAACAAATCAGGAATAAGCCCATTGTGGATAATAAGCCAGGGCGTTGAAAAGACAGTTGAACACTTAAAGCAGAAATACATTTTGGCAGGTCCTCAGGACAAAAAGGGCAAGTTGGCGAAATGCATAAAGTGCTGCGTTGGCTTCAGCCTCAGCAATGAGCAGAGGCATTCTGACTGAACTAGTTGAGCTTTTTGAGCTTACTGGCACCTTTGCCAACTCCTTCCAGGCAAAGAGTAATCAGAAACTTGAAAAACAACAAGTAGTGAAGTGGTGTGAAATAACAAATTTGAGACCAATACTTCAGAATTGTGTTTAACAACCTTTTTGGCTACTTGTATGTATAAATGATAATAATAACGGAGTGAGAAAATGTAATTTCCCCAGAGGAATTTAAAAAGTATGCCTCTTTTTTTTAAATACCACAAGTAATGACATTCCCATCAGCCTCGGCTGTGCTTTGTGATAATTAGCAAATATTAGTATGCTGACACGCTAAACTTAGATGCTAAACATGGGAAACATTATGCCTGATCAACATCAGTGAATATGTCCCACCGTGGAGGTGGGCATAGATTAATTTTTTTAATCTAGATTAATCTCACTGTAATCTTGAAATTAATCTAGATTCATCTAGATTAAAA
>JAPMOB010245096.1:0-13022 GCA_029875015.1 Lepomis gibbosus
CTCGTCACACCCCTAATAAAGAGTAGCAAAGTCTATATAAAGAGTTAGATCAGGTGGACAGATGGGTCAAACAAAGAATTTCAAGAGAAAGGTGCCATGTGAATTTTTTTTTCCAGTTTTCACTTATTTCAAGTTTTAAGTTAAATAATGTTAGTAGATCATGTGACTAACGTTACTTAATTATTTTAATCCACAATCTGTTCCTTAGCCTTTTAGGTTTGATGCCTAAAGCTAAGCATTACCCACATTTAATGTCACTGACATTCGACCTATTTACAGGTGTTTGAACTCTCTCTCCTTCTGCCCCGCTTCCCCCATCACACCTTTACACAGTTTAGGTTTAGGAAAAGATTGTGGTTTGGGTTAAAATAAGTATGTAACATAAGTCACACGACTAAATAAGTGAATGTTGACTTTTGGTTTCATACAGGACACATATCACTTGCTGCAGCTGTTTCTGACTCTGGAGCTGTGGAGTCTGGATCTGTGGTTGCGGGTCACCTGCTGCCTCTGTGTTCCTGCTCAACACCCTCTGCTACAGCTACAATTATTGTTACTAGTCCTATTGGTATTATTATCATTAATATTACAATTATTATCATTAACACTATTATAAATAGCTGCACCATTTTTCATTCAGTCTTTAGCAACATTACCTTTACTGTCTGTACCTCTATGTGTATACTGTGTAGGCCGCCTCCCTCCCCTCTCTCTCATGCTCTCTCGAGGAAGGTCATCTGCCTCGAACCGGTCGAGGCAGATGAGACGCCTCAAGACGGTCGAGGCCAGAGGCGCTGTGAGATAACTGTAGTTGTGATTTGGCGCTATATAAATAAAATTGAATTGTACAAACCCAGGTCTCCTGGTTCAAAATCCTGTGTTTGTAACACTAACCCTAAGACTGAAAATACAAACCTGTAACATCTCAGCAGGATATCTCCTAGTGCCTGTCTTGCCTGTGGCCTTCGGTATATTTTAGTGGCGTTAGTTTCCTTATTGGCATATCCATTATGCTCCTCATCCTGCTCTATTCACTGAGGCAGCGACAGAGTCAAAGAGGCTTTTAAATGGGCCTCTCCAGCCAGATACAGCTGATGGAAATATGTTAGCGGCAATGTTCACTTTCAGTAAGGCCCAGAGCCACGTTAACAGGCCCACTTAATCAATACTGGAAGACAGAGGGATGACCTTTGAAATCAGTGGGGCCCTGTGGACGAGGCCCCTGAGATAATAACTGATCATTTAGAAGTGTATTAGCTGTCACCAATATTAAAGGACCAGTGCAGGTCAGCACTCAGGAGGAAACCATAGGGGGGGTTCGTTAAGGGGAGGGTTCCGGAGGTGGGAGGTGTAGTGTATGTGTGTCTTTGTGTAGGGTTGGGTTGTGGGGAGAGGGGAGGTTGCATTGTGAGTGCTGCACTGCAGGCAGTCCATGGTGGAGGGAATATTGAAAGGTAAAGGAACAGCAAGCGATTGCAAAAATGTTAAGTGCACAAATGCACAGCGGATGACAATGCCGCAGGATCAATTGTGAGGCCCATGGAGTGCAAAGGCATATATGCAGAGACAATGATGGCAATACATTCACACAGACACACACCATCCAGCACAAAGAAGTCAATTCTGAAATGTGAAAAAATGATTTATTTTTATTATCAAAACCCTTAATTCAAAGACTTTGACTTTGGCATGGAAGCATCTTCCAGAATGTATCTAATGGTAGTAGTTATCTGAATGAACAGTTTTTAACCTCCATTGTAACTTCTTAAAGAATGTGCAACTAGGTTTGCTAAGCTTCATTATTTTTACATTGCTCGTAACAATGTATTTCCCAAAGAGCAAATTAATCATAAAATCCTAAGAGTATTTTTGGGAATTTACAGGACTTATTACAGGACTTATTAGGATAAAAGCTGCTTAAAAATGCTTATTATTATTATTATTATTATTATTATTATAGCAGTATAGTGTGAGGATTTTCCCAAATGTCAGATTGTTCCTTTACCAGCCAGGTAAACATGCATGTACAACTTATTTTCTACAGTATGTAGTACATGTAATGTCTCTCTGACTGGCTTGCAAAGAACTGTCTGGTTTCTTTTTTCATGTTCTTTAAAGAAGGCTTGCACATACCGAACATCTATGTAATTGCCAATGACATTTTCCAATCCCACTTACGATACGTCCTGTTATAACTTGCTATAACTTGCACAACTTAATTTATTACGTCTTCCTGCTGCCAGATAAGAAGCAAAGAGAAAGGAGCTGAGTGAGAGAAAACAGTCCTTTCTATTTGAAGAATAGCCTGTTGGTTTTTGTCCCAGTCGGTTTTTGTAAGTGAACAGGCAGACAGGCTGAGGCAGGCTGAAGGACACTGGGTTCAGCTGAACCTGGGGGCTCTCAGGCTGTCAGTCACCAGGGTCAGCTGAGGGAATCGAGCTGACATTGAACTTGGAAATGCCTCCTGGCCTTTATCCTTTCATCTGTACTCCTGTACCTGTAGCTCAAAAGCTACATACACACTGTGAAAGTTTCGTGTAGCGATATTAAGGTTTCTTTCTCGTTTATGTGCATTATTAACCTGTTGGAAACAGTCAGCTATTTATTTTTATACCCCTCATTCCAGGAAAAATGCCTAAAATACCCAAAATGAATCCGGAATAACTCCTCAGCCAATTGGGCTAAATGCATAAGTCTGGTCTCCTTTGAAAAGTAAATAAAGGAATAAAGGAATATAAATCCATAAATGAACATATTTATTTTACCATTACAGACTAAATGGAGATGCAATAAGAAAAAATGATATTTTTCATCCTCACCTGGTAAAAATCTATATTTTAATGCAATAAACCATCAAAACCATCATCAGATAGATTATGATGCAACTGAATATCTTTTAATACACCTGGAATGCAATTGTAACTGTAAGTTTGATGAAAACAAACGAAAATACAACAGTTATCATACAATATTTTCAAAATATACCAGGCCAATGTCCATAATTTGGCATTATTTACTGTTTAAATGTTGACTCTTATTGGGAGTTATCTTTAATCAATCAATCATCAATCCATCCAGATTGATTATGCATTTGTATCGTATTTATTTCCCCGTTGATATTTATATATTGGCGTTTGATACCATTGACCATCATATCTTATTAAAGAAACTGGAACAGTTAATTGGCATTAAAGGAACCGCTCTAAGCTGGTTTAAGTCCTATTTAGTTAGATTTAGGCACAAAAATACTTGGTTGGGTTTAAGCAACAACTATACCACGCTATGGTTAGGAAAACATCATGGTTTGGGTTAAAACAACTACGTACGTCAGTTAACACGTACGTTAACTAACGTCACTTACGTCAATTTACGTAACTTGCCTAAATAAAAATATTTAATGTTGACTTTTTGTTTCACACAGGACACAAACCCTGGTCTACTGGTTCAAAGTCTGGGGTCTTGCCCTCCATGCACCGCAACCACCTCCCTATTCAGTCATTTCAATTAATTATCACATACTCAACTTTACCGTCAAAAACTGACGCTACAGGGCTTCCACCAATGCATTGAACTATGACGGTAAAGGGATCCCTAGTGCATCACACTGACGACTATGGCTCTTGACCACACGTCCATATGTGATGAGTTAGGGAGTGAGAACGGGTTGCAGAAAACACTCCATAAACTTTCATTATTATGCAGATGATACTCAGTTATATCTATCGATCAAGCCAGATTAAACTCATCAGTTAGATAAACTCGGAATGTGCCTTCAGGATGTTAAAACATAGATTACCTGTAATTTTCTAATGGTAAATTTATATAAAAATTAAGTAATTATACTGGGGCCCATTGTAAAGATATAGTTTTCCTTGATGGCATCGCCCTGGCCTCTAGCACCACTGTGTGAAATCTTTGAGTTACCTTTGATCAGGACATGTCGTTTAACTCTCACATTAAGCAAATTTCAAGGACTGCCTTTTTTTAACCTACGTAATATTGCAAAAATCAGGAATATCCTGTCTAAAAAGATGCAGAAAAACTAGTGCATGCATTTGTTACTTCTAGACTGGATTACTGCAATTCCTTACTTTCAGGCTGCTCAAAAGTCCATTAAGACTCTTCAGCTGATCCAGAATGCTGCAGCACGTGTTCTGACAGGAACCAGGAAAAGATCACATTTCTCCTGTCTTAACTTCTCTGCATTGGCTTCCAGTAAAATCCAGAATAGAATTTAAAATCCTTCTTCTCACATACAAAGCTCTTAATGGTCAGGCACCATCTCATCTTAAAGACCTCATAGTACCTTACTACCCCACCAGAGCACTGCGCTCCCAGAATGCAGGATTACTTGTGACTTCCTAGAGGCTTCAAAAGTAAACTGGGAGCCAAAACGTTCAGTGACTGCCCATGACACACTGAGCTCCTCTCTCCTCTTCTTTCTCTCCCTCTGTATGGAACCTCATCCCATTAAGCCATGTTACTAACTCGACTTTATCCGTTTCCAGTAGTCTTGTGCTTCCTCGTCCCTCTCCTCTCTCCTCCTATCACTTTCTGCAGGTGCTTCGGGCTCTGGAGCTGTGGAGTTGGATCAGTGGTTGCGTGTCAATTGCTACTACCATGTCCCTGTTCAACACCTGCTGCTACAATTGTTATTACTAGTCCTATTGTTATCATAACAATTATTATTATCATTAACATTACTATAAATATCTCTGTACCATTATTCATTTTCAGTCTTTTACTGTCTTCTGTGTGGATATTGTACTGGCTGCTCCCCCCTAGCCCTCTCTCTCTCTCTCTCTCTCTCTCTCTCACTCTCTTGCCCCCTACCGGTCGAGGCAGATGACCGCCCACCCTGAGCCATGGTTCTGCTCGAGGTTTCTGCTTCTTAAAAGGAAGTTCAAATGGTGAGTTTGCAGTGATATTGAATATCTTGCTGTAACTTGTACAGTATGCACAACGTTTTTTTTTTACTCAGTGTTGGATCATACGCACCTAAAACCAGCAGAATGATGCATGATTTTTTTCAGAATTTTTTCACCAACATTGTAACTGTTGTTAGCGCTATAATTTAAACTGACAAAGCTATCCAGGTCTGGCACATGTGAAGTTACAGTTTTCCTATTTTATTTGGATCCCATAACACTTTCTAATTTTTCACTGCTAAAAAAAATTTTGCGCAGCATAAACCTTAAAACTGAGAAACACAAAATGTTAAAGGGGAATGAATATTTCATTCATTTCATATTTACTGGTCAGGTAATAACATATAATAAACATATAATGACACTCTCTGATCTCAGTGTGATTTGCATTTCCGCAAATTATCTCAAGAAAGGCTTGGCTTCCAGTCCAAATTCTTTCATCACTTTATTTTTTTAAATCATCAGCATCTGGTCTTTTCCTCTGAAAACATAGAATATAGCATTTTTCATGCTTGCCTGATAATTGTTGCACGCGGCTATATTATTTATGTGGTAAAAGCTCATTCATTCCAGGTTAATTGTGTCAAGTCAGACAATGTTTCACCTCCTCCACCGCCCTGTCTCTCTGTCTTCCACTGTCAATCATCTAAATCTTTCTTATCTTTATCTGATGTTATATCTCCTTTCAAGTTAAACCCTGAATTATCAGCTTCTCTGCGGTAGAGATCACTGGTAGTTGAACACTGCCAAATGAGCAGAGATGACAGAGAAAGAGTAGCTCTGTACAAGCAGCCAGAGGTTGGGAATAATTATTGGCTTTACTAAGGAGAGTCAGTCTGTTGTATTACTGCAGAGTAGAGATGTGTGCATGTGTGTGTGTGTGTGTGTGTGTGTGTGTGTGAGAAGTAGAGTGTGACCGATATGGGGTTTTGGAGGCCGATGCCGATATTAAAGTGAAACAGAGACGATTTATGAGCCGATATTTAGATTTAGAGAGTGATTTGGATAGCAGACCTCTTTACTGTATAGACTACATTTAGAACAGGCCGATATTGAAAGCTGGTATGTATGTGGGCTAAAAAACCTTTTCCTAAATGGATTATGTTAATAAAATAGATTACAGTCTCAAAACATGTGAACATGTAATCAATTGCACATCAATAAATATTTTTTGCTGGTATGTGCAACTTTTTCAGCCGTCTGTGAACAGAGAGAGAATAAGCATGTGTATTTCACTTTACACATAATCTGCCATAATTCCAATGTAGCATCTAGTTTATCTCTTTACCAGCCCTCTTCTAACCAAAGCTACGAGAAACCATTTTTCATCATCTGTATAAATCATGTCTTCTATCATACGCTGAGCTGCTGTTGAATGCATCTAATACAATATGACTCTCTACAACAAGGACCTGTAACTTTGAGATTTCATTTAGCTAACGTTATAACTACAACCAAATGTTGAATGTTTTCAGGAGAAGAGGAGTGATAGGGTCTGTTTTATTATAATTATTTAAGTCATGTAATTAACGTGACAATAGACGGACTCACCGCTAACACAGCCCTCTGTGTGTTTGGTTTCTATATTCTGCAGTAAGTTCCGGTAAACTCCGGTCAGCTGATTTTTAAAATGGCTGATAATATCGGCTCGCTGATAAATTGGTCGGGCTCTAGTGAGAACTATTACAGTCTGGTTTAAACATGTAAACGATGCTTTTCCACTAGAAGTATAGCACCTGTAACCATAGTAACTGTACAAACCAAACATGGCGACAGCTGTATCCTCAAAATGCTTAGAACACATAAAAATGAAAAATGCATTAAAAAAACTTGCTGAGCAAAACTAGACTTAAATGTCTTATGTTTGTCTTAAACTACACAAAATTTGACCATAATGTTGGTGATCACCTGCTCTTGCAGAGGTGAAGGTAAAACAGGCAACCTGTCTTCTGCTTCTGTGCTATAACACAATGACTACAGCCATTTTAAGAGCTTGTCTCGAAGCACACTGCTCTCCTTCATCTGGTCCACTTCAAAGGCCAACATGGCCTCCAGCCAAAAAAAATAGATACAGGGCCCATTAAATCATGTAGACACCAAATCACCATGCTGTCCCTCCCATCCTTTTATCCTCAGATGCTCCTGCTTCTGATTTCTTTTGCTGCTGTAATATTATTATGCAACAGTGCATCTGGTTTCTGGAAAAGAATACATTCTTCTAAAAATGCATTCAACTACATTTGGCCACAATAAAGGTGTGTTATTCCACCTTGCAAATGTGTTCAGTTGTACAGAGTGCATAATTAAGTCACAATATGGACTGATAAAATAGGGGCATTCAGGTGACACTTATTAGAGTTTTCATATTCCTAAATAAATTTCAGTGTGATACTACAATTAATTAAGAAAGATGCCTCTAAGCATTAACATAACAGATTACACATGTCTATTTGTTATTGTGTTGGATGGAATAATTCAGTGGTTCACAAACTTTTTCACATCAAGGACCCCTAAACCACAGACCCCATTTGATAAGATTTTGGCCCAGGATTGTCATCTTTTATTACAGACAGTATAAGAAACACATGACCAATATAGTCATATCTTCTGTCTGTGTGTTACTTGTAAAAATCATTCCCCTTTTTGCTGGGGATCTCATGGAGTCCCCCAAGGTCCCCTGTGGGTCCCTGCACCCCACTTTGAGAACCACTGGAATAAGCATCGTATTTGTCAAGCCTTACAGTGTGGTTAACATTGTAAACTCTGTCCAGGGCCATGGGCCCACTGGCATGCTGGAGTGTTCACACATGTTTTTCAGTCACTGTTTTACAATCAGTTATTATAATAATAACATATACTGTAAAGCAACATAGCTGCTGAACAAGCAGTAAAATTCATGCTCTTCTTTTTCCAGTTTCAATGTGTGCAGTACATATCTGAAGCTCACCTCTGCAACACTCCCAGCTTGTCTGTCACATGATAAACCCATACTCATAATATACTCAACAGTATACAGCACTTTTTTATACAGTGCATCTATACTAAAGCACTGGTTAGAAAAGTGAGACAAAGTCCCACCACTCGGCAATCATCTTGGAATGCCTCCTGGCAATAATTTTGAACTACCAAGACAAGGCCCAAATTTAAATAAATGGGGAGAGAGTCATAACGGCATTTTCAGTGGTCATGGACAAATAAAAACTGCATAGATTAAGCAGAAAAATCTGAAAAGGCTTGATGACTTTGCTCCAAAATATAATAATAATAAGGTTTTATAAGTATTTTTCCCCACACACTATGCATACATATTTTGCTAGATATTGGTTGTGTTGTGAACTTGCTTATTTGACTGAATTGACTTTGAAGACACAGTGATGCTATATAGCCCTTTTTGACCGAGAGTTCCAATAACCTCAAGAACCTCAAAGACGGACTTAAGTCGCACACACAGTGACTTCAGACTCGACTTGAGACTCATCCTCATTAGACTTCAGACTTGACTCGGACTCGAGGTGCGGGACTCGTGAACATGTTTATTTTTAGAAAACGTCTGGTGAGCTTGCTGTTTTTCCCCTCGCTCTGTTACCTATAACCTGCCTACGTAACACGGAATTTCAGCAGTACGCGGCCGCACGTGAGAGGGGACAACAAACAGTGGCAGCTGCTGAGCCATTCATCATGAACTTTGGCTGTAAAACTTCATACAACAAGACCCAAACAAAGAAGCGCTGAACACAAAATAGGTTATTAACCTGAGGTTAGTGAACATGCTTAGCTCAGTATTGGCCATCTAACGTTAGCTTGCCGGAATTGCTTGCTCTTAGCTTCTCTGAATTGCTTGAAAACAGTTAGTTAGTCCAGCCGAAATGCACCTCATATAACGCTCACCAAGCGGCTAGTCCGACACGCCCTCAAAAACACCGGTGGAATAACAGTGAGCTGCAGCACACACCTCTCCTCTCCCTTCCAAACACTAGTTACCCTCCGGGCAGTCAGTGGACATAAAGTTGTTACTGTGATGTAGAGACAGAGCTCAGTTACAACTTTATGGATGAAAGATACATTTGTTACAGATTAATAACTCACCACTCTGAAAGTCTTGCTCCAGTCCATGTTGCTAATCTGGTCGCCAACATGTACAACATGAACTGAAGCCTTGTTTACCGGCTTCTCGCTGACCCGCCCTTCTCTGCTTCTCATTGGCTAGTAGTCCTTAACTAGGAACTGCGCATGTGCAACTCCCAACAAAGATCATTTAAAGACAAGATTCTTCACTCCATAGGGAAAACGAAGCCTTCAGCACCGGGTGAAAAGAGGAGCTGCAGCAATGTGAAGTATGAAAAAAATATGGTGTTTTTTGAAAATGAAACCATTTAAACCTGTTCTGGTACAACCCCTAAATAAGATTCTGAACCTGAAAATGCGCATTATATCACCTCTTTAACATTACACTGGATTTGAGAGTGTGGTTGTACACTGTGAAAAACAGGTTACATTACAGGTTTATTGCGTTCAATGTGTTGACTTACAGTAGTTTATAAGCTGTCATTAGTTCTAGACACATTGTACATTACGCTACACGAATGTGCTCTGTGAAAAACAGGTTACAGGTTTATTGTTGATCATGTAACATTACAGTTTTATTTAGTTAACGTAACACTGGGTTTGAGAGTCTGCAGGGTGTGTTGACTTACAGTAGTTAATAAGCTGTCATTAATTGCATGGTTTTGCTTTGTAAGTGAAAAACAGGTTACAGTTACAGAATTCCTCATAGCTAGTCAGTGGATTGCCTGGATTGAATACAGCAGGTGATACAACATTCATTATAACCACGAGAGACTTGGACTCTGCCTCAAAGAGACTTGAGACTTGACTTGGACTCTAGCTCAAAGACTTGTGAGCATCTCTGCCTCAAAGCCACAAGAACGTTATCAAGAACTAAAGCCCAAATGATACTTTCTGTATCTTTTAGAGTCCATGTGAAATAAATTCCGTCAACTGTCCATGTCCACACCAACAAATGTGTGGAAATAACCATTTACCGAGACACGCTATATATTATAAACCAAAATGCATGCATGTGTGTGCCCACTGTTCAAGACCACATACATTTTTGGACAATATACCAAAGAATAAAAATCGGAATAGCCATTGGAGAGTGTTGGAGAAAATGACATTTATGATCATTGGAGAAAATGAAATATATGACTGTTAAGGAGTGACTAGAGAGTAACAGCGAAAGGCACACTGGACCTTTGTCAACATGCTAACAAGCGTTTACCTAAACTTGAGACACTTCATTGAAACTCCTAACGTAGGAACAGACCTACAATTAGCCAAATAGTACATTTTCTGCTCAAAACAACATTTTGTTCTTTAAACACCAACTTCAAAATGCAAGAAAAACATTCTGTACATACACAAACTCTATCAAAACACAGAAAGCCTGACTCGAAATCAAATCAATCTGTCAAAACACTGCCATATTTTCTTTCCAAGAGGAACAGATCAATCAGTCATAGCACAACGACTTTCTAGATACAAACAGTTAATGGCATTACTTTTCATGTTTAAGTTTTACCTGCATACAGTAAACAATATGAAATCCATAATTTTTTTAATATAGTTTCCTTTTACTGTAAACCACCTGTGATGCTTTAATGTTAAAGATGTAATTGTTATGTTGCAGAATTAACAATTAGGGGCCGGAATGTAAGCGCCATTTATTAGCAGCAAGTTTGTTTACATTTGTTACTCTTTCATTCTTGTGTTTATTTTGGTATTTCGGTGCAACTTCCGCATTGGAACTCTTATTTTGATGGTCTGAACGAAGCTGTAAAAGGTGTAAAAAAAAATAAACAAGTGTGGATGGCAGAGCAACACGGTTGTTTTACCGTCACTGGTTCTCTCCAGGCCAACTCAACGCGAAAAAGTGTCTTACGTCGTTCATACAATATGGTTATGATGACAGAAGTAAGTTGAGTTGAAGTTTATAATTACGAACAATTACGACCCTACATTTTTTACTTGAGGGGTTGAATGTGTACATTTTTGTCAAAATACTCTGTAAAAGTGAATGAGTCGTCTTTACTTTATAGAATGTAGAGTAGAAAAAAATGTAAGTAACAGAATTACAGAAGTAAAATGCTTTATTAGCAACATGAAATTTTAGCCAGTAATCAACAAATAATCCAACCTGTGTGGCTTTTGTTTCAAAATGTATAAAAATACTGTCAAATACGTTTATGTTCCCTCTCGGCCACTTCGCTCCTCCAGTGAACACCGGCTGGCTCTGCTATGCCTAAGCACAAAGCAATCTCAGTGCTGGCTGTTCTCATCTGCAACACCACAATGGTGAAACAAATTACCACATGCCTTCAGAGCAGGGGCGTCCCTCTCTAACTTCAAAAAGCTCTTCAAATCTTATCTTTTCTGAGATCACTTCCTCTTATGACACCTCTAACCCCTAACCCCTTAGATGCACTTCCTGTGCTCTTCTTCCATCTCTTTACAATTTTCTTGTATTGATTGCACAATTTGTTAACTCTTACTTATTTCCCTAAGTATTTTACCCTACCGATGCAGTACATGTGAATAGCTTTTACTAGTATTTACAGTATTGTCACTTGTAAATCTCTCATTGTACGGATGCTTGCATTTTGTTCCTCAAATGTAAGTTGCTTTGGATAAAAGCATCTGCCAAATGAGTAAATGTAATTACATAATTACATTGAAACAAAAAAAAAGGACAGAAGGGAAAGTCCAGTTCTAATGCATATTATCTTCATGTTCTTATCCACATCACATCTAATGTCATCTCACGCTATGCACCTGCATAGAAACATGTAGCCTGGTTCAACTGCTCCTCCCCCTGGCCCTCTTCCTCTATCTGGCCCAACTATTCTACTCCTTTGTTCAGACATTATTCTTTATTCATTGTTCGGTATCAACATTGGATAAACTCAACTCCAGAAAGTTCCCTTTTTACTGCATTGTGCAAGTAACTGAAAGAACTTCAACACCTGGCTATGTCTCTAGTAGAAATTGGCATTGGAATTGGAATTGGAATTGGAATTGGAATTGACTGTGCATTCTGTGGAAACAACATGAATTGTGATAATGGTATGGTATGAACAGACTGGGCCGATTGTGTTTAGAGTTTTGACTGAGTTGAGTTGTGAGTTCAGATTGGACAAAAGGATGTTAGTAGCTGTAAAAAACTGTGAGTTAAGTTAACGTTCCCATGAAACGAGTGCTAATTGTATGTTTCCTGTTTCCTGTTAAAAAACAAAGCTAGGGAGGGACTTGTTGCAAATATTGATTGACATTTCCAGAAGCCAATAGCACTAAATGTGTGTTACGCCCACACCCTATCATGCAGACTCTGTTGGGAAAGGTCATGGGTTCATGGTTCATGTGACTTTATTTAAGTTAAAAGAAGAAAGAAGAAAGCAAACATAGAAAAAAGAAAGTCCTGTTTGACCCTGTGTTTGGCCTCCTCCCTACATGGATTTCGTTGCTCTTTTTACTACCTCACCTTACTTCCTCGCTAAACTGATGACTTCACCATAATAATATCTACACAACTACATACTCCAAAGGTATTCATACAGATACTCCCTGAAAATAACTAATTTGAAAGTAATTCTTTTAATAATAATACTAATATTTAGTTGATTTGCAAATCTGCTCCCATATACACTAGGGGTGCAAAACCGAACCACAAAAAAACGAATTGGTCAATAAACAAACCACGGCTCGGTTTTTACATGTAATCCGCAATTTTCGGTTCTGTATTGACTGGACTGTACAGACCATTCTCAAGAGTGCTTTAGGCAACACCAACTAAACAGCGCCCTCTGTAGGTTGACTTTTAGAATAGTCAGTATCAGTACATTTTCCACAAAAAAAACATTTTGCAACAAGCTAACACCCTTTGCCCTCCCCCTTCCCCGGAGAGTACCTGTCCAATGAATTGTCAATATATCGATGACGAATCACGTAACGTTACTGGAAAAACTGGAGAGAGGGTAATCATACCGATGCTAATGAAACGCAAGAATATGTGCGGAGGAGATGGCGTGTGGAGGCGAA
>JAPMOB010245098.1:0-15640 GCA_029875015.1 Lepomis gibbosus
TGCAACCATTAACCATTATAATAAGCCATTACTTGTTGCACATGCAACCATTAACCATTATAATAAGCCATTACTTGTTGAGTGCAGGTAATGGTTAAAAATCACAGCAACCGCAGAACTGACCCCTGAGGGAAAGTTGGGATGCTGTGACAAGTAGTAAAACCAGATCCTGCTTTTTAATAATGCAGTTCTCTGCAGTATATCATTTGTTGTTTTTTTTCCCAGGCATAACACATGATAGCGGTTTTATTTCTGTCCATGCAAATACAAAAGGAGTCAGCTGGAATCTAGAGGTGTGACTACTCTAGACTGCCTTGTAGCAGTAGTTTAAATGCAGCTGTTTGCACAGGTTGTTTGTTCATGTCCAACCAATACTTTGTTTGTCATTTTCAATAGTATCGGTCCAGCGGATCCTTTTTCCAGGCCAAAGCACACAGCATGACCACATCTCACATTACTGACTGAAACTGATACTAACTTCAGATGATGGGTTTGGGCCTCCAAAGATCCGTAGGGGACCTAAACCATTTCTGGGTTATTTTAGAGTTTTAAACTGTCCTCTCTGTCACAAATGTACTGCAGGATTAAAGAAGAAGGTATGCTAAGAGTGCAGACAAGTAATGTCATCACCCTTGTGTTACAAATAAAGTTGCATTCCTGCCCATGATCACTTAATAAAGAGGTAGTTGGTGACAGGTAGTCACGCAGCGTTTGTTTGATCTGGATGTGAGGTTACTTGGAGTAAAAATAAAAGGCTTATTAACTGTTTACTAGGGGTTATATTATGAGTATTGTACTATAATGTAGATTTAAATTGTGCAGAAACATTCACACACTAAATGTGTAATCTAAACATGTATACTACATACATGTATATAATAACATGCCACTTGTAACAGAGTAAACATACATACACAAACTATGCAATCTATAGATTTACATTTACAATTTACATTTAGAGAGATAATATTACAGTCTTGTGCAAAGGGACCCAGACAATGACCTGGCTTTTTCAGTAAAAGTGTATTGGTGTCCTATTACGACATGGGTGTGAACAGGGATGTATTTTACAGCTTTACGTCTGTCAACTGAAAGAAAGAAGTAGGAAAAGAATGTGTTAGTTATTGCTTTTAAAAAACGAACTACTCCTGGGAGAGAGGGAATTTGAAACAAAAATACATGACTTTAAGAGAACGCTGCAGGGAATATCACTTTTCCATGCATTTAAATGATCATTGACAGTTAATTAAGCTGGTGGGTGAGAGGCGTCTCAGTCATTAAATCCTAGCAGAACATTTTCTTTTTTTTTTTTTTAAATTTCTGTTTCTCTCTCCGCTGGGCTTCCCACCCATTCCAGCTAAATGACTATTCCTGCAGAGACACGGCCACACCTTGCCTCTTGTATTTATCTTCACATTTCTCCCCTTGTGTGCTTGATATTTGATGAAGTAGAGTTGACAGGAAGAATTTTAAAGGTGGAAGAGTAAGAGAAGATGACAGTGAGGTTTTTTTTTTTAATGTGATTTGCTGAAACTACACATTCCATCTGCTCTTAATTAATTTTATGGGAGAGCAGATCTTGTGCCCAAGGTGCTGGGAGGAAAGGGAACAGAGGGTGATAAGTGTCTGTCGAAGTTTGTGTTTCAATAGGGCATCAAGGTAGCAGTAAAGACATCACTCCACGTGAATGATGTAGTTGTGCGACGAAGTTGTTTTGAGCTGTATAGTGAGGGAAATGCTACGTTGGGTTGGGCTGAATAAACACATTTTTTATATAAAAAAAAAAGTGATATATAGAGTACGATTTTCAAATTACCAGAGCTGCAAGTGCCTTAACAAGCTGTAGCAAGAGAAAGTTTAACACGGGCATAGTTCACTAGGTAGCACCAGTGTTAACTGGTCCAACAGCTACAGTGCAGAGCTGTGTCATCAATCAGATATCAAAACATTGTCAGACATGATTTACCAGCAGTTTGTCTTTTTTTACCATGGCTGTACAACTATGCAGCTGTTATCAGTAGAGTGGAGTTTCACTTATAGACAATCATCACAATTACAAAATTGTAATATTGGTCAGGAAATTGCAGTGTTTTCCCCAAATCATTCAGCTCATTCTAAGGCTCAGTCAAGTTGTTATAATGGTACTGGCACCATGAAGTATGGTTTGTAGGTTTTTCTGCCCCCAAAAGGGGTTTTATGTGACAGAAATAATGATTTCATGGCAATATAGTCACATTGTTTTATACTTTCTCAGAAACAGCACTGTCCTGTAGCCTGCCTGTAAGGAAAACCTGTGACACCGACTCATAGTGTGAAACTATGTTATTATACTGTCAATACTCCTCCATTGTCTCTGCATTTGTCACGTACTGGTTTGGATCAGGTTTGTCTTACCAAAAGCGTCAACATACAGTACACTATACATGTTACTGTGACTTGCTAGAGGAATGTAAATGTTGACTTTGAGTCATTGCTGATTATGCAATACAACAGCCATGTCCTATGACAGCATTGTTTAGTAAAAACATTTTCATCCATGGTTGCATTTGGATGTAGACAAGTCAGTCAGATTTAGGAGCAGTGCATATGATTTTTCTACATGGGAACAGTTTACAGGCAATAGTTGCAGTAGGCAGTACATCTCTGTACATCTGCAGTAACATGCTGCATGTGAAAGCTGAATGACCAACACAAAAGGTAGTTTAAAATAGAATACAACCAAGATAAAAACTTTCTTTTGCCCATTTGACAGTTCATTAAAACATATGCATACATCACTTAATAACACTTGACAATAAGTCCAAGTACAAAAATACAACACATAAAAAACCTTTAAAAAAGGGGGAAAATTCTCTGTCAACAAAGACATCTTGTTGCCCTGGCTTTTACATTCAGGATGTTGTTCACATACATTTATGTAATTTGGCCACATTGGCCCTTTTGCTCTTTGCTTTAGTAAAACACTTACTTCTTCTGTCCTGAGAGGTAGAGCCAATATAATTATATGTGAAAAAAGTGGTTTACATCTAGTAAATGTTAAAACTTGTTTACTCAGAATGCAAGAATAATTGCAGGACAATGACAGTGGATGGAAGGTCAAAGCTTTTTTAATTTGACTCTCTGCTGGGAAGCTGTTTTTTGTTGTTGTTGTCATGTGGTCTGTTAACAGTAATGAGTCACTCTTTTATTTACTAGGTGTGATGGCAATTCGAGTTTCAGGCCAGTGCTGACTGCCATTCAGCTTCTCAGCTTGCTTTCACTGAACATATAAAAGGTGTTCTCTTACAGTCTAGAAAATATATGCGATTGCTTCCTGTAAGGTTAGTAAAATTGGACAGAGATTGGTTATTTTCATGTATGAAATTTAGATCTTTGCTAAACTGAATTAGGGCAGAGGCAGACACTAATGAGGACAGATGAAATAAAGGCATCTGTAGTAGCCCCTCTTTAGTGGGTAACATGATCCAGATGATAACCTTTTTCCTACACAGCTTCCAGAGAGTAGAGGCCAAGTGATACCTGAGACTACACACAAATACACACCAACCTTTTTGGTAAAGTGTACAATGTACAGTTTTCCAGTGCAATTTCAGAACAAATCTGAAGCGATATCGAACTGTTATCAGCTGGGGTAGTACTCCGACTCATGAGGTCAAAAAGGCAGATGTTGCTTGTCAAATGTTGCTTGTTACATCATAAAGGATATCCTTATTCCTCACCTCTCCTCCCTGACGACCACAGAGCCTGTTAAACAGGGTGCCATAAACGTAAACAATTTTTGGAATGTCCAGCATGTGTAAACAAGGTAGAAACTGAGTGTAATCTAAATGTTTGCTGAGGTTGTTGCATCTGGAATGATATACCTGGAATGACATATTGACCTTTGTTGCTTGATTGTCTGCACTAACTCAGATGAAACCTGAAGTCAGCTGAAATAAATGTTTTTTCACATTTTCACATGCATAGAAAATATTATTGACATTATTCCTCTAATATTTATTGTGTTTTAATTTGTATTCATCATTGTACATTAGCTTGGATTTTATCTTGACTTTTCATCATAGTAATGAATTGCTTCAGGATGTCAGAAAAAGTTAATAAAATGCAAATATATACTTTTTTCTTTGTCCATAGCTCACTAAAGAGAAGGAACATGGGAAGCTGAATCCTCGTCCTGGAAAGGTGAGTCTCCGCACAAAATACACTCTGTACACTTCAGCATGATGACAAAACATTTTATTATGTAATATTAATACTACTGTAAAATAATATACACTGGAATATTAGTAATGATTTTCAGTCACTGGGATTTAAACTGTGTCAGCACTTAATAAATTTTATTGTTGAGTAGTCTGATATGAGCAAACGGCAAAAATAGCTGTTATGTGTGTGCTGCATAGGTGTCATTTACACTGTGGACACTGGGGACATGTCCCCATATGTTTAGAAATGGCTGAATTTGTCCACATCACTTTTTGAAAGCATTGTTAAAAATGTACAGAAAAATTGTTTGCTACAAGAAATGTTAAATAATTATTTTTTTTTTAAATGACATGCAATGCAAATATAAAAGAAACAAATGTGCATTGTCCAAAAAAGTAACCAAAGCTAAATAAAAAAAAACAAGCTACTGATTCCAGCATTATATTCCATTATGTTTTTATATTTTGAAAAGTCACTTGCCACCTGAATGTTGTTATCCCTTTTACATAAATAAAGACATTTCCACCATAAATAGGTTTGGAAAGTTCCCATATCCCACTCAGCTAGACAACCATGAATATTTCTTCAAAATAGTGTTAAAATATCTTCTTGTCTTGTTTTCGAGAACCATATATTGTGCATTGTCACATCTCATGAGCAAAAAGTGGTCACACCACTCCTTTGAGCCGTTATGTCCCTACCACTTTTTAACACAAAATGACACCCTTGGTGTGCTGTTAATATGGGATGGAATTTCTTTTAGCAATCGATTCACAGAATGCATAACTGGTTATGGGGAAAAGTAATTTGCACAAGACTTTCACCCACCTGTGTTTTTCTTTCGGTTAACCCGTGTCATCCCAGAAGCTTTTTTCAGTATCAATAGCGGTTAAACCCTTTGTTCTTCACCAGATAAACAAAATCTTCTGTGGAATTTCAGGCAGAGACCAATGTTGTTAAACTGCATACCTCTTACTTTTTGCCTGTCCCAGGCCATGTACATTATTCACTTTTAAATGTCAGGCCTGCTCCCGCATGCAGCTGAGCGTGCATTTTCTCACTGAGATTGTAACCTGTGTGCATGAATGCTAGAGAGAAACTGACATTCAGGTTGAACTTCTGGGTACTCTTCCATGCTGCAGGGCCCAAGACCTGAATTGATGAAACGTGTCAGTACTGATGAAAAAAATCTACTGTGTTCAAATTCAACCTTAACAAAGAACTTCTAGAGGAACAGAACATTTTCCTATATAGAATGTTTTGAATGGCACTCTTTCATGTAGCATATGCTACTAATGCATATTCAGGAATAATGCTACTATGCAACTCTACTACAGTACTGTTACTTTCTACCTTGTGCAATTCTTGTTTCAGTTGTCTTAAGGGGATTAGCCTGAAATCTAAGATTCATGCATAGATATGAAACTGGAGATAATGCCATTGGATAATATTGGCTCCATTCTTTAGTTAAAATTTTAAGACATTATAAAGGATTCACAGGTTGAGCTCTTGCCTCAAGTAATTATTTGTCATTACTGCCATTTTATCTGGTCTGCTATTGTACCACTCTCGCTGTCCAAGTAAATGGCTTCTGTTATTAAAATTGACTTTCTTGCCACCATATTTTATTTGATAAAATGCCTCCCTTTGCAAAGTTTTAGGTCTGATTAGCCACTAAGCCAGACTCTACACCTTTTTTGACAAAAACATCTGCTGTGCTGAAATGAGCAAAATAGTGCCAGTGCCCCTTAATGTATTTTCCTACGTCGGTCCACATTTTCTCTAGATGTACATCTTTGACCAGCCAGGAATGTGCGGCCAGAGGATCGAAGTATGCAGTGATGTCATCGATGCTACGACATGGGAGCTGCAGGAGACCATCTCCATCAGGGTTGTCAGAGGAGGGTGAGTGGTTGAACAGCACACGTTTGCTATGTTTACATACGGTATGTTTGCAACCACGCATTTTCCCTTTAACAACTAGGTACGGAGTCTTTGGTTGTTTCCCAATTCAATAAATACTAATTGTATACAGTATGTACTGTATGTATTATACACTACTTGTCCTAGTACACTTTTTTTGCAGTTAGTATAAAATACCTTTTACCAGTTTTTACAAAGATGAAATGACACAAAGTTGTGCTGATGCACATTAATCACATTGCAAGCTCAGGATGCTTCTGCTGATTAAACTTCACACAGCATAGGACTTTTCTAAAGATTTAAAGGGAAACTATGTAAGTCTTGTGTGTAACTTTCAGCAGATTGTTTTGTGTATCTGCTCTTCGCTAGAGTATAACTCTAGCTAATTATAGTAAACAAACCTGATAAACAAAAAAACCTGTCTTTTCCTCATGCAATCACTACATATCTGGTACTTAAACCTGAAATTTCCTGTGATCTTCAAACTTGCAAAGGTAGATAGGATGACACTACCTCATCTTGTTGTTCTTGAAATTTGAGTGTGGGTGTAATTAAACACAGTTTTTTCTAAATAAACCCCACTGTCCGAATGCACTCATGCACTGTAGCGTCAACAACTGTTCATGCACTGTGAACATGCACATGCCTTCAATAGCTAACACACCCACACGCAAGCTTAAACACACACTTGCTTCAGATCTGGAATGTTTTATCAACCACAGCCAACAGTGTGCTCAGAGCAGTACCATCAGTGACTCTGTTGGTATTGCTCTGAGCTGTATGTATTAACGCCAACTTGCTTGGCTTCCTGCAAACAGATAATTATGACTTCAACTCACACCTCAGACACTGCACCACTGCCTAAACCCCAAGAGTTTATATCCCATTAACCCCATACTTAAACTGGCTACTTTTCAGATCACTATTTTACATACAAACACTGGATAAGCTAAATAGAAAGCATTGTTAAAGATTAAACCAACCTTCTTGGCAATCTCAGAACCTTTTTGGCTAGTGACCTCTTCCAAAAAAGTAGTGTCTGGATGTGGCTCCTTGTCAGATGTCCGTTCAGTTACATCAAAGAGTGATTTACCCTTTAAACGTCTTAGATGATTTCAACAACGACCACTGGCCAATTTTACAATTATGGGATAATGCTAAATGCTAAAAACCAGTAGGAACAGTAGCACGAGTGCAACATAGTCCCTGAGTAATGTCAATATACAGCAATATCTGTCTAAAGATTGGCAACATTAACTAACATTAGCTTGCGTAAGGTACTAGTTATACCAGACCAAGTGAGGCTGTAGCAGCAACAGTCGTGAGTGTATTGAATTGGTCAAGTGTGTGTTTTATTGCTTATTACTTCAGCTTTTCGTCTGTAAGAGGTAGTGTTGTTTTTTCTTTATCCATGGAAGGTTAAAATTAAGGGCGACTGGACTTTTCGACATCTAAAGACGTTTCCCCTCTCAACCAAGAGGCTTCTTCAGTCCCGACTGACTTGTAGAGAATCCCAGCTATTTAACCTCTGTGGAGTCATAGCTGCTGGCTCTTGTAAAGACACTAGTTAAAATGCGGTCCTCTTGAATGAGAGGTTAAAGTTCTGAGTATCTTAGGAAACTAGTCAAGTTGCCCTTGATTTACCCTTTCATACACTGAACGAAATTATAAATGCAACACTTTTGCTTTTGCCCACATTCATCATGAGCTGAACTCAAAGATCTAAGACTTTCTCTATGTACACAAAATGCCTATTTCTCTCAAATATTGTTCACAAATCTGTCAAAATCTGTGTTATTTAGCACTTCTCCTTTGCTGAGATAATCCATCAAGCTCACAGGTGTGGCATATCAAGATGCTGATCAGACAGCATGGGTATTGCACACTTGTGCCTTAGCTCGGGCATAATAGAAGGCCACACAGATTTTGACAGATTTGTGATCAATATTACAAAACAAACAAATGCAAAATATTTACAATACCTCAACAGCGTCTATGAATGATGCCCAGAAGAACTGCAACACTGATCCTACAAATCAGGTTGTAACCATGTGGTCATTCATTGCATCTTTTTCCCTCTAGATGGGTGCTATATGAGAAGCCTAACTTCAAAGGGGAGAAGATTGCTCTAGATGAGGGAGACATAGAGCTCACCTACCCCTTTAACCCTCCAGAGGAGCAGCAGCAGAACGAAGAGAAGGAGGGTGAAGAGCAGAACGGAGAAGCAAGTGATGTGCAGGCAAAGACCAATCCAGCCCGGAGGTTCATCATCGGATCTGTTCGAAGAGCTGTCAGGGTAAGACAGACTTTTTATTAGTTATCAAAAATGCACCATCCATTTAAACCTTTTATGATTCTGATATGATCCTTTATTATAAAGTATGATGGAAATCCATTTTGAGTAAACTGAATAGTTCTCTCAGATATTTTGTTCTGTAGCTTTTGAGTAACTGTTTTATTTAACTCAGTAGCACCATCTAGTGTCAAAAGTAAGAGCAAGCACCTATTGCCCTGACTGGGAAAAAAGTGTATGAAATGTCAAATATTTTAAGTAGTGATCTATTCTATATGACAAAAGTATTTTTTTGCAAAATGTCCCACTCAGTACATACATTGGTAAGCAAATAGATCTTTATCAAAACTGTTTGTTTATTTTATGTGTTCATAATCAAGTTTGCTCAAATTGTAAATATCAGAATCAGTCTTAAAATCTATTCTTGGTAGGCCTATAAAAAACATGGTGAAAAGCATCAGAAAACATTAACAACTTAGACTAAGTTTTTGTCTAATGTTAGTATGCCTTTCAAAAGGTCAGCCTGTAAATATGCATTTAATATCAGGTTCCAATCTGTGTTTAGTTGTGGTGGTGAAACAATCATCATGTTCACATTTGGATTATGATTTGTGTCTGTAACTCATTATAGCTGCCTCTGAGGGAACTGCTGAACATGTTTTCTTGGTCTCTGCAGCATTGCAACCATTACATGGCATTAATGGATGCTCTCTGTCATCCCTCAGGACTACAGTGTACCAGAAATCAGTCTTTTCCCAGAAGAGAACGCCGAAGGGAAGAAGGTCATCTTCCGAGATACATCTGAAGATGCCAGGATTTTTGGCTTCCCCATCAAGGCAAACTCTGTCATCATTAACGCTGGGCTGTAAGTTATAAATTTGAGAAAATGCATGGTTGTATTGAAATTATATTGTAAAAACTGACTTTTTTCTGACATTAATCATTTGTAATTTTATTTCATCTGATTGTATAATTAAAAAGATTGCTTGGCAAATCAGATTGATGTTGCTTTCATTGTTTTCACTCATATTATCTTTTCATCTGCTCAGATGGCTTGTGTACGCAGAGCCCTTCTTCCAGGGTGTACCACGTGTCCTTGAGGTGGGGGGGTACCCCAACCCTGCAGCCTGGGGAGTGGAACAGCCCTATGTGGCATCACTACATCCACTCAAAGTAGTAAGTGGGACTATTAAAATTATTTACAAGCTTCATATTTTCACTAATGTTGTATAAAAAATGTATATCCCCTGATTGTTTTCTGTAGTTAAATATTAGTTAGTTACTTAATTCTGTATGTTTTTTATCATAGGGTGAACCAAGAGTGGAAAATATGAGTGAACCAAAGGTAAGAAAGTGTTGAAGTAAAACTTCCACCTGAGACTGTACAACTGCTTATCTGACAGCAGAGATATGACTGACACCGATGATTACTGACCCCGAAGAAGTCAGTGTGCCCTGATTGTAAATTACACACTTTGTCTCCAGATGGTGATCTACGACAAGCCGTACTTCACTGGGAAATCAAGGACCATAACCACCAACATGAAAGACTTCATGACCAGAACAGACAGGCAGCAGATGGCCTTTATGTACAGTGTCGGCTCCCTTAAAGTACTGGGAGGAATGTAAGTGCTGCTTTACAGTGTTTTTTTTGGTTATGTATTACCACCTCACAAATTAGGTGGGGAGAAATACATGGCCAGAAAGCCATTATCAAACAGCTCCCGGCCACAATAAGTGGATTATGATTAGTTATGCATGCTTTTAAACCCCGTTCCTCTCTTGTTGCTTCAGCTGGGTGGGCTACGAGAAGGAAGGCTTCCGAGGTCACCAGTACCTGCTGGAGGAGGGGGAATACCATGACTGGAGAGTGTGGGGAGGTCACGATTCTGAGCTGCGCTCTGTTAGAGTGATAAAAGCAGTAAGTTGCAAGGAATATTTCACTGCAGTTAATGTCTGTTAATGATTGGAATGTCCTTAATTCAAGCACAAGAGAAGGTGCAGCTCCCACAAATCAGTCATTAGTAACATGGTGTGGATTAAGACAACAGCACCAAGCATCAATAAAATGAATTACTACATTATACAAAAAGGCACCTAATTTATGTTTAGTTTTTAACTTATGCAATTTGCAATAACCAGATTACTTAAGTAAGCAAACCTGTGTCTTGTTCTTCTGCAGGACCTGACAGATCCCTTGATGGTGATGTTTGAGCAGCCAGAAGAAGAGGAGGATGGCATGGAGGAGGAGAACACCTTTGAGGTGACGGAGGCCATTCCTGACGTTGAACTCTTTGAGTACAAAACCTCCACACGCTCCATCCACGTACTCAGTGGGGCGTAAGTTAATGAATACTGTATTTACCACTATTGTGAAATCACTTAATTAAGTAGTACTGTACTACAATAATCAGTTACTTGTTTGTTTTCCTTCTAGATGGATAGCCTACTCCCATGTAGATTTCTCTGGAAACCAGTACATCTTAGAGAAAGGTTTCTACAATAACTGTGCTGACTGGGGTTCTCAGGACACTCGCATCTGCTCAGTTCAGCCCATCCTATTGGTGAGTGTGATGGAAATTTCTGTAAGAGAGTCATGTCTTACTGAATAAGAAGGTTTCATGAAACACAGGATGTCTTACACAGAATTGTTTAATGATGCCAGGCCAAGGAGACAATGGCATCAGCCGTACAGAGAATATTTCCTTTTGAGACCTAAAGATTTCAGTCAGTCTGTCTGTAATGAAACAAATATGCTTATCTCTATATTGATTAAATGTTACTCCCATGTTTTTTTGTGTTTTTTAGGCTCCAAGTGATGGCTCAAGGATGAGGAAAGAGGTGACTATAGTGTCTTGACATTCTCCGTTTTATGTTGTTTAATTCACTTCACTCAAGGGATCAGTCTATGATTCTTGTCATCTTGTAAATAGTGTGTATTATCTGAGGTTTTATGTCACTTATATATGGTATTTGGTGTGTTGGGTTTTGCTTCTCAGTTCAGAGAGAGCATGACATGACTTGGAGAATTCATAGATTAAGGAGAAGAACACGGTAGGCAGGGTTTTTTAAAAGGAAACACAGGGCCCGATTTACTAACATCCCGAGTAAAGTGGACTAAATTGCATGCGCATTCTTAAATATTGCACGTGCAATACCTGTTATGGGTGATTTACTAAGAATTATTGCGTAGATGACAACAGGAGCAAACACAATGGAGGTGGGAGTATTTAAATGAGTTTTGCGTGTTTTAATGGTTTCTGCCATGGAGAGTCAGGAAGGAAAGCAGCCACTGTGTAAAAACTTTGGTTTGTTTCATTCAGTGAGTCCCGAGAATGTGGAAATCATATGTCCCTGCCCATCCTGCCTGAGATTGCACTTGGGAAGTACTTGGGACAACATACCTGAATTACTGCTTTTGGGAAACCCTAGCAGAAACAGCTACAGCATGCTAGAATGACCCAGACGTGAGGAAATGCCAGCAGATTGTGCCACGCAACTTTTTAAATTCTTCTATCTCATGCAGAAAAGAAGTCAGGTCCAAACGAAATTTGCTTTATTGGCATGAATGTTAATTCAACAGTATTGCCAAAGCTAAAGGAAAATACAAAAAAAAAACTATTCAATTCATATAGTTCACCGAATTAATAAAATAAAATAATTTTATTTCAGTACATTGGATATAGAATAATATTATCTAATATTGTTATTTCTCTATTTTTTTCTTTCATTACGCCTGTGTCTCCTTCTGGCAACAATAACAACAGCCATCTCTTCGCAACACTTGGCGGTTTGCACCTTCCTTTCAAACGTTTTAAAAACAGATGCAGTTGCACTCACATGAAATTGCGTGTAGGCTTGGTAGAATATTGCGTGTAGTAAATAAATGTATTTGCATGTTACCCTCCCTCTACTTTGCACAATAAAAGTGAAACGTCCCAAATTGCAAATTCATTTAGGCAAAAATACTAAATGAACAACAGGTGCTATTTTGCACTTTTAAAAGACGTCATTCTGCGTGCACACCGTTAGTAGATCATCTTACGTGTTAGTTTGCTTGTGATATCAAGTTTGCACATGTTTTTACTCACACAAACCTTTCGTAAATCTGGCCCATACGTCTCTAATGCCCAAGGGAATGCAGATGGAAGTTATAGTTTATAACTTATAAACTATGGAAAATGGCCGCAATCATTGTCCCTAAGCACAAAGGGTAAACTCGACTTTTTTGGCACAAGCTGGATCATGTGCTGCATCTGCACTTGCTCCATGCAGGGAAAACACCTTTTCTTTGTATGGAGCAATCCAGGAAACTAATGCCCTTCAGACCCCATGGGTGGATTTACATTTTCCATTGAAAATGATCTTAGCCAGGACATTCCAATATTTATCCTGTCATTTGTTTTCAGCTTTTTTATTTAAATGTAATGTAAATGTTGTATGTGAAATATTAAATAGAATGTGCAGAATACTGCATTTTAAATACAACTTGCAATGATGTTGCCAAAAATTGGCCTATGATTGCAGAAAATAAGATTCCTTCACAGGGACAGAGCAGCATTGCAATAGTAGCACTTTGGCATTCAGTGCTTAAAATGCTACATTAAAAAAATAATAAAAGGCTGCAGGCTATGAATGTGGTTTTCTAATCTCTCACTAGCCTTTCCATTACCTCTATCTACCTGTGTCAGGTAATCCTGTACTCTCAGCCAGACTTCCAGGGTGAGTGTCATGTCTTTGACCGCAACCAGGAAGCATTGCCTGAAAAATTACTGAGCAAGTCCTGCAAAGTGTCTGGGGGAAGGTGAGTAATTAAGCGTTAAAATTGTCCAAGGAGAAATGATAAGAGCAGGAAAAGTCTGTGAAATAGAAAGAGAGTAGGGATGTGTAAAAAGGCATGGGTGAACAATAAAATAGTCCTAATGGTGATGTACGGAGGGTTGAGATTGGAGAGGATTAAAATGCGGATAGGTTATGACTGACAGCAAATCAATAAAAAAACATAATAATTCAATTGCCTGTGTTACAGCTGGGTGTTCTATGAGGATAAACAGTACTCTGGGAACTTGTATGTCTTATCTGATGGAGAATACCCCAATTTAACCAGCATGGGGTGTTTGCCCGAATGCACCATCCGTTCTTTTAAGGCTGTGCCAATGGTGAGAAAGCACTCATATAAAAAATGCAATGTATTCGTTCCTCTGGCTTGCTCTGAACTGCCATCTCTTCCTTATTAGACATTCTCAGTGCCCTCCATCTCCCTGTTTGGCCTTGAGTGTCTGGAGGGCAGGGAGATCACCACAGATACAGAGATTATCAGCATGGTTGAAGAGGGCTTCAATAACCACATTCTCTCTGTCAGAGTGAACAGTGGCTGGTAAGTGGGTCTCTGTGTCGGTTTGTGTTCGGCTATTTATGGTTTGTGTTTGCATTTGCCAAAGTTTATTTGCATTGACGCAGTTCACAAAGTAGCTTTCTGGGTTGACTTATGAGCCACAACATCTTTTATGACAGTAAGGTAGTTATAATAAACTAAAAGTTGATAGTGGATTGAAAAGTGTCTGTTAATACAACATAATAGTTAGCTGTAACAATGTAATACAAAATTCAACCATACCAAAATGATTGCTTTTGGTACCTGTGTAGAGAAGCTCTAAGAGGCCATCCATTTAAAAATTTCATTTAATCTGTTTTCCTGTGATAACAGTGTAATTTCTTTAGATCTCAAGAAAACAAATTTTGTTATTCCTTGAGATAACAAAATTATAGTCTAATAGATGGTTTGGCAATTAAGTTTTTTAGGATAATTTAATAGTGATTATCAGTGCCCCTGCCTAGCTCAGTTGGTAGAGCACAGGACTCTCAGGGGTTGTGTGTTTGATCCCCACATTGGCTGGATCTTTTTATTCTCAACAAAGCTCTTATAAAGAGACTGTTCACAATATGCTCACAATAAATGTGCATGAATATGTGCATCCCGCCAAATGGTCTACATCCATCAACCTGTGGATGCTTATTTTAATTTCCCTAGAATCTCCAAGAAGCGGAAATTCCTGCTGTTCTCATTCAGGGGAATCCAATCGCGCATTTCCTGAAGGCTATTTCAGATATGTTAAGCAAGCTACACTCTTTTGAATGTTCTTCAGAACATTTCAAAGGTACTTGACACACCTCTGAAATAGCCGTCAGGAAATGTGAGAGGTTGGTGGATGTGGACCAATCGCTAGGACACGCACCCTCCAGCGCATACTTTATTGTGTGTGTGTGAAACAGTCTCAGAATAAGTTTGTGGGGATCAAACCATACAACCCTTAGATTGCTAGTCTTGTACGTTACCAACTGACCCAACCCAGATCAGTGAAAACCAGTGATAAATTATCCTTAAAAAAAACAGAACTGCGTCCCTTTACTAGACTATCTTTCTGTTCACCGGAAAAGGGAGTAAATAAAATGCTTGAATGGCTGGCCCCTTGCCATGTGCAACAAATTATTCTCTAATTTTGTCTCTCTTTCTTTGCAGTTGGGTGATATGTGAACACAGCAACTACAGGGGGCGCCAATTCCTACTGGAACCAATTGAAATCACGAACTGGCCAAAGTTTAGCTCACTGGAGACTATTGGCTCAATGTTCCCAGTTAGACAGGTTTGTCAATAAGTCATGTTTACAACCTGTTTTTAACAACATAGCCTAAGTATACATTTAGAAATGCAAAATACCAATCCCAGCCATCACAAGTTAAATTGTATTACAGTTAAAGAGTCTTTTTGACACTTTAGATTGATATTAAGTTTTAACTAAAGTTGTTTAAATATTGTGTAGGATTATCCCTACTGTTGTGTAAAGATAAAAAAAGTAAAGGGAATAAACCTACTATGATTGGCTGACCAACTGAACACAAACCAGGGCTGGACTGGTAATCTGGCATACCGGGCAAATGCCCGGTGGGCCGACGCACCTTTGGGGCCGGTGTAATGTAAATTATTTATTTATATAACCATATATATTTATTTAAAAATGGGCCAATGATCTGGCCCAATCACATCTCTTACTAGCCCACACCCCCTCTGCTCTGTTTCTTGCGTCAAAAGCCAAAAAAACACCCATTTTTCAGACGCCAAATGCGCGAGAACAAACGATATGCTTCAACATCAGCTGCAGTACCCTGCGTAGAGCAGCCACAGGCACCTGAAGGAGTATAAGAGCTGTGGTGGCCTCTGCC
>JAPMOB010245100.1:1854-15336 GCA_029875015.1 Lepomis gibbosus
GCGTCCTTCGGGACGGGTGAGTCAGGACGCCCGACGGCGCCCCTCTAAGGACTCCCTGCTTATTTACAAAGGGCATCTGGCAGAGGCTGCGCATGCCCCCTTCCCTTACCATCCCCCTTCTTACTAGCCTCACCCATCGCATCTCCCCCATGTTAGCTGAGATGGGCAGGCCTGCCTGTTTATATACATGTGTGGGAGGGGAAACAGAGTGGGGAGGATTACTGAGCAACTTGCACGTTTGAACAAATATGTATACAACATGAGGTTTGCCACCCAGCCGTACATATATACAGGCCTCCAACGAGACCTACCTCTGTTTCTACTCATTCTGAGTGAGCGGTTCAGCCGAAAAACGAGAGAGAGACTGCTGTCATCTCACATCTTCATCAGCCCACTGAGAAGACAAGCTCCTGACAGTGCCTCAGGATAGACAAGAAATAACAGATGGAGAGGAGGAGAGGAGAGGAGAGGAGCAAACAAGAGAAGAGTGGAAAGGATGAGAAGAGGAAACAAGAGAGGAGAGGAGGCAAAAAGGCAATAGGGGAGGAATCAGGAAAGGAAAATGAGAGTGGGAGAGGGAGAAATTAAAGAGGGGAGAGAATGAAACAAGAGGAGGAAACCAGAGGAGGGAGGAGAGAAGGAAACAAGAAAGGAGTGGAAAGGATGAGAAGAGGAAACAAGAGAAGAGAGGAGACTAAAAGAGAATAGGGAAGGAAACAGGAAAGGAAAATGAGAGCAGAGGGAGAAAAAAAGAGTGGAGAGGAGGAAACAATAAGAGAGGATGAAACAAGAGGGGGGAGGAAGATACAAGAGAAGATAGGAGAAAACAAGAGAAGAGAGTAAGATAAAAGAAAGAGGAGGAAACAGGAAATGAAGAATAGGAGAAAAGGAAACAGAGGAGAGGAGAGAAGGAAACAAGAGAGGAGATGAAACAAGAAAGGAAAGGAGGATACAAGAGACAAGAGGAAGACAGAAGAGAAACAGGTAAAGGAGAGGAGAGAGCAGTGGAATGGATGCAAAAGTTTGTCTCTCAAGTGAAGTGAGTCTTGAGAACTGTTTCAATAATTTGATGAATTGGAGTAAAAACATGGTAAAAGAAAAACGAAGAACATGCAGATGCTCTCTGGATGTCAAACACAATTAACAACAGAACAAGACAAAAAAGACACACACATTTCATAATCAGCGATGTTCTCCACCGCGCGCGCACACACATTCAAGCTCATGCTGGAGCAAATCACCTACTGTCCACACACAACCGTGTGCTATGAAATGATTCCCTTCATAAACCAGTAATCATTTTTTTGCGCTCATCTCCCCTCATTTTCTTTTGTTGTCCTCCCTCGCCTGGTCCCTCTCTCCCTCTCATCCTCGTCTCTAATTTACCCAGCATCCTGCAGTGCACAGGAGCCGCTCAAATTGCCTTTGTCCATTTACGGAACGAGTCTGGGGACAGTGTGTGTGTGGCGTCTTGTTCGTGTGTGTGTCTGTGTGTGTGTGTGTGTGTGTGTGTGTGTGTGTGTGTAGGGAGTCTGTAGCAGCAGGGTGGTGGGTTGAGATTGCTGTAATCATGGAGTGCTACCTGTTCATTAAACACACAGTGGGAACCCTGCTTACAGCGTTTACGAACCAATTAAAGCAGCACAGGCTATTAACATTAGCAACATTAGCCAGAGGAGTGTGTGTGAGTGCCTGTTTGTGCCACTGCAATTCAATATGTGTGTTTCAGTCATTTGCAAAGCAGGTCCTACACGACCTAAGCTCGGATTCAAGGAGACGCTTTGTGTCTAACTTGTTGACTTACTGTTGACTGATGAGTCACGTGCGTGCAATCAAGTGAGACAATAAATGAAAAGTGTGGTGTAGGTGGGGTGATTCAGGAGGATGATACAGGGAGGTAAATTCAAACTTTTTAAAGTTGTGAATGGCTGTGATTATAATACAATGTCTCTGAAGATGAGAGGTGTGATTGCTCAGGTGGGGAGGGGGGGCTCAGAGAGGTGCAACAGCGATTCGGGTGAGTATAATTATCCACGTAGGCCGCTCTCCAACTCCTCTCCACCTCACACAATAGAGTGTGATTTGATAGCAATGAGCGGCTCTGATGGGACCTCCCCTCCCTCACATCCTAGGTTCATTCATTCATTCATTCAACAACAAACACGTTCCGGCTGCTGCCTTTTGTGCATTTAGCCTACTACTTGTGGGAAAGAACTGACTTTAGGTACTTTGCTGTAATAATCTTCAGCTGTTTTGAGTGTCTCTCTTTCAATTTAACTTGGTATCGTTTTGATAAAAGCGATGTATTTGACCGATATCTTTCAAAATGGATAGAAGAAGATAAAGAATGATGGGGAGACAAGCTGAACCCCACCAGAGAAAGTACACAGAAAGATTAAAAGTCTGCAGCCATTCTAGCTTTTTCATGCAGCACTTTGGAACAAATGTGGTTTGAGCTAAATGCTAACACCAGTAGGCTAACATGCTCACAGTGACAGTGGTAACATTGAATAGTATTAGCAATATTTACAAAGATGGATGACATGACAGCTCTATAAAAGGGAAGCCAAAACATTTCAATTGCCTCACATACTGTAAATTTAAATTAGTAAAAGTAATTAGTAAACGTGTAAGTTGTTCAAATCGGCTGTCAGGTGGGACTTCCGTTCACTTAAAAGAGCTGACTCGTTCACAAGAGACATATAACTACTGGGGAACAATGAAGGTGAGTACAAAATTTTGTGGCAATCCATTAGGTAAATATTTCAAAAGTGAAAACTCTGACCTGCTGGTGATGCTAAGGGGATCTTCAAAGTCAGTATGCTTTGTCCTTAAAGGGCCGTGAATATCTATACTTGTACCTGAACTCTGAACCAAAGTCATGGACCGATCAACTGACAGACACTGCCATCCGTTGAGCCACACTGTCAGCATGGTTACAAAAGAAAGAAAGAAAGAATCTTCTTTCATGATGCAGGAAAGGCCTGATACAACGTGTGTGTGAATTAAAACTAAGAATATGCTCCACCCAAAGCTGAAGCATTCAAACTAAACCAAAAGGCCTATTTCCATCAGTCATGTCAAATGGGGTCTATCAAAAAAAACAATACATTTAAAGAAGTTTAAATCAAAACTTTTCCATCAAAGCTTCACTCTGTCATCTCCTGGGTGCCGCATTTAATACCCATAAAACGATGGACCAGATAATGTCTTAGCTATAATTGTTCACCAGGAGAGGTAGAAACATGCAGTGCCATTGTCTGTCTGCCTTTTGTAGTTAGTTAAAAGGTGGATAAATAAGATGCAATTTAGAGACTTTTAAGACGTGGTTTTTTTCCACCCTCCTGCCTTAATCACGGTGAAATTACCTCTGGGTGAGGGCTGTCATTAAAATATAAGAGGCACTTGCTTCTTGGATGCTCAAGGCGAGCATGAAGCGCTAATAGCACAGTGCCTCAATGGCGCTAACGGTTTTAACAGGCCCTGTATTATCCTGCTGTGCTTGTAGTTGCAGCTACACCACCCACTCACCGCGGACTTCTAGTGATGGTCTATTCGTAGTTTGTCACAGCTGTTTGATGGGATATATACGCTGAGAAAGATGGCTTATAATGTCTTCCAAAGATGCTAAACTAAATTTATTTCCCTGCTAGTTTATAAGCCCTTTACACTACATGCACATTGACCCACTTAGATACTTATTGCTTTCTGCTTCTGGTCTCAGAGACCCAGGTTTGGCCCTTGGTGAACGTCCCTCAGGATGGCTTCTGGCCCCGGGCTAGAAGACCCTGCCGGCAGGCAAGAAGTGACGTGACCAACAACCTCCAGATGTTAGCCTGCATTAGGGCCTGACAGCTTGTCATGTCACCGCCTACACTACCACACAGTTCCATCACCGCCCATCTGCTGCCCAACACCTCCTGAGGGAGAGAGAAGGGGGGCCAGACACAGCAACTATGAGACTTTACTGCCCTTCAACAACAAATAAGAGACAACATATCACAGCATTAACAGGTATGTCAAGATGGTTGGTCTTGTTAAGTTCTTATTAGATGATATATGAACTATGGGATACATACATTACAAACCATTTAAAGTGGAATATCTCCATCTACAGGCACTTAGTGCTTAAACATGTCCGTCTTCTATAATCTAGCACAGTTTATCTTTCTACATCAGTATTTTGGGAAGTGATTCTCATGAAACTGAAAACACTCTATATAACAAAACTTTTCACAGGCTCTCATTAACTGCTCCCAAAATGGCAATTCAACTGATCGATAAGTAGATCAACAGAAAATGAATCAGCAACTGTTTTGATTATTAATCATTCCAGTCGAGTAAAAATAGCGAAACATATTCTGGCTTCTCAGGATTTGCCGCTTTTCTCTTTCACATCCTTGTAAATAAATATATTTGGGTTTTGTTGGACTGTTGGTCCAATAAAAACAAGCCATCTGTGGACATCAACTTGAGCTCTGGGAATAGTAAATCAGTAGATCAATCAATAATGAAAATAAGCCTCAGTAGTTGCCCTAAAATAAACTGGTGATTTTGTAAATGTTCAGACATGATTCAACACATCACTATTAAACCTTGATATGATATTAAAAAAGGTACACATTTCTACAAATCGAAAAATAAAAATACTTATATATGTACCATGGACGTGGCATTGAATATATGGATGCACTGAACTACCAGCTTGAACTATGAGATCATTTTGAGATGAACTCAAAGTAAATTATAGCTTGATGTTTGGCTCCCCCTCCTGGCAAAACAGAGTAACATCGTATACAGCTGATGAGCCTGGCCATGCAGGGAAAAGCAGATCTCTCGTGATCAGGCACCGTAGCCATGCATGGACGTAATTATTCCTGCTACTGAAATTGACAGCCTCTCTCTCACTGAAAACTAGACAATTGTAAATGTGGAGCATGTGCTGGATTGTAGTATCTTAATTTTATTTATACACTTCATGTCCATACTTTTTTTTTAAATATAAATCGACTTTAGTAAAGTAGATTTATAAACCAATACTAGATTACAACCTGTGTAGAACATTTCTGTACTGTGGTCACTTTTCAACATATCTTTAATGAGCCACTAATGGTGAATAACATGGGCTCTGAGATGACTAAATCTAGCTTGGGGCGACTGTGGCTCAGGAGGTAGAGTGGGTTGCCCGTTAATTGGAAGGTCAGCAGTTTAATCCCAGGCTGGACAAGATCCTGCCAGTGTATGAATGTTACTTTCTGTTTGAGCACTTAGGCTCAATGTGTGAATGCAAGCTAATGTAAAATCACTTTCAGTGGTCAAAAAGACTAGAAAGTTACTATGCAAATACGGAAAATTTACTTGAGATATACAACAACTGTATCCGACATGTCATGCAACAGATAGTTATTAAGCATATGAAATTCTTCTAAATGTTGCGTAGTATGGACAATAGATGCGGTAGCTCAGAAGTTTATGATACTTCACGGAGATTAGCAAAGCACAAACCGATTGCTGTAGGGAGAAAGTATTTCTGTAATCCTTTGTCAAAACCTATCCAATGAGCACTAAAAGCCATGTCTAGCGTCCCCATAAAGCCGATATTACAGAAAAATAACCATCAAAATGGGCTGTGAACGACAACATCACCTCCTACCATTGACCTGTTTAAAGTCAGTCAGTGGTAACATCAAACAATGAACATTCACAAAACTCACAAAAGTTATTAAAGGACAGCATTCACACATCATAATGCACATGCCAGACCGCAAGGCTGAGAAATCAAGCTCAGCCACTACAAGAGAGCAATATGAAATGCAACTACACCACTGTAGGTAGATGGCAACTGCAGGAGCACAAGCCAAGACATGACACACAATCAGATCTGCAGGAGAGAAATATAGCCAGCAATATTACCTACACACAATCGACTGAACATCTGAAAAGCATGTTAGAGCAAGCAGCGAAAATATGGCTTTGGCGAAGGTAAACATTTTTCCCCAACATCAGGGTAGAGAAAAGCCTTTTGGGTAAAGGGTCACTCTGGTCCCAATATACAAAAGCAGGGCCACAGCTATTTTGGTATCCCAACAGAGAAAGAGAGTCCCAAATACCAGCAGCAGCAGCAGCGGGGAGTATGGTGGAGATAATCTGATGAGAAACCAGGGCACCAGTGTGAAAAGTATATCAGACTGTGGAGACAGCGTGGAGAGAAGAAAATGTTTTTTTGGTTTTGAGAGAGCTACTGGACTGATTACCCAACTTTACAGAATAAAAATAGAAAAAAAGGACATTGAGGAAGACTTAATCCAGAGGGAGGCAGTAAGGCAGTGATACCAACTGCCATAAAAGCTCAAAGAAGAAGAACGCAGATGACTTCCTAAAGCCACATAATTGGAAGTATTGGCAGGCAAGTTTAACTGTATAACAACAGCTGCAGGAACTTTACAACAGCAAATGACCATTTTAAAGGAATATCACAGTTTAGAGTCTTTTTTATGGTTTCTGACATTTAATTTTTGAAAATAAATTAAAACTAAACTAAACTAAAAGCAAAAGCAGTAGCTGGAAACATTAATGTTTTGTGTTTTTGCAAGAAAAATGACTGAAAGACTGTCGAAATAGTTGCCAATTAATTTTCTGTCAGTCGATTATTTGAATTGTACTAAAAGTATCATTGAACTGCAGTGGAGTGGAAGTAAAAAGAAACGTAACATTGGAATTTATTGGAGGATTGTTGTATTAGACTGCATTAGTTTAGCTAGGTATGCCAAATAAACTGGTACAGTATATCATTCCAAAATTTCAAGCTTATTACCTTATTTCTTAATTAAAATTTTCGGTATGTAGGGATGTAGATGTTACCTGTGGAAAAATAAGGTGTGAAACTAAGTGAGTAGGCTACACCAGTTGTATGGTGTTTGTCTAAAATGTTCAGGTTGTAGCTGCACGTTGTGAAAATGAATAGTTCTTTTTTCAAATTAAGCCCTGGTCAGATCTGTCCTCGTCATTTAAGGAGAAGACTATCCCGGCTACAACTTCCTAGGCTAGAGCACTTCAGTTTATTTCATTAGTAGGCTACAATTATCTCTTGTTATTTTGAGAAATTGTCCTTTTGGTTTCTCAAGATAACAAGATTAATTAACCCGTTATCACGAGAAAACAAGCTTTGTTATAGAAAGATTTTTTTTAAATGATTGCAAGCACGGCTGCTCTCAGCTTTCGTATATCCTGACTTGTCATAGGGTGTCATAAGTGCTACAGAATTGATTGCTCTGTTGCTCTGCCCATGACAGTGTGTCAGAGAGCCAGCACGCATAAACCCCAGGACCCTGAATCCCAAGCCTCCGAATGGAATCATTAATGTTATTTACGCCTGCGTTATCCTACTATGATGTCAAAATGTCTTTCAGGAAAAGGTCTGTTAGGCTGAGTGACCCCCTGTAGGGTCATGAGTGGGTGTGGCCTGTCTCTCTCTCCTGAGCTGATTGCAGTAACTCTGGGCACCTTAGCTAATTGCCCTGTAGAGTATTTGGGACTACTTTCCCATTTTGCAAGGAGGCTGCTGTCAAGGCCAGGTCAGACCAGGTCAGGCTGGCTCCCTGGTTTCCCCTTAAGTTCTGTAATGTTTCAACACTAATAAAAGGCAACCAAAATCTGATTACAGATATTTACAGAAAAACTTTATTAACAGACCAGCAAGGCTGTCAAGCTTGTGGATAGAACATCCTGGTCTCATACTAAAGTTGGTCCATATTGTGTTGCTGGAGTTTTGACCTCTTCAGACTTGATACCTTTAGTAGGTGAAGTAGATGCCAGAAATCCCTACTCTGCTTTTAAATTTTATTTGTAAATGATGAAAGTTGAACTTAATTTGATTTAATAATAATGGATTTGATTGGTTTCAGCTTTGAAAAGCAGATTCAATAAGATCTAATCCCAATTTACCTGTCAAAATAATTATTAGAGATATCAGTAGAGCACAATCCTATTATTACCAATATGGGCAAAACTTTAACTATATGAAAAAAGAGCCACATTTTTATATTCTTTTAAAGGTCTATACATTTCACCAGTGTATGTCATGTGAGTTTAACAGTACAACTGTGTGCCTGAACAAGTCTGAGGACAAATACATATATACACATAGAGTAACAGCATCAGCACATAGAGGAAGACAAATTAGAGGCAACAAGAAAATTTGGTCAGGAAAAGATATTTTTATTTAGTCTGGGATACATAGTCTTGTTATATATAATTACTTGTCAGATAGAAAACACAGTAGCTTTTCAAAATAAAAGCAAGGTCCATTTAATTAATTATATTTATTTATGGTTTTTAAAACACACTTCAATAAATAGTTTTCTTCTTTTGGTCTTTTTTTCTCTATTTTAAAAAAAACATACAGTGACTGTAAGAACAGAGAGCAACACTGGTTTAAAAGGTCGGCGGCGTAGACACAGGCCAACACAGACACTGCAGATCCCATGGGTAATATAGAACCTAAAATACCTTTACACATTTCCAAGTGTTTTACACAACTTTGTCCACATCACTATGACAGGTATAAACGACTCTCCAATTATTCAAATTAATGTTAAGCGCTATTTGACCACTGGTCTGCAAAGTTAGGAAGCATCACACACAGAGAGCACAGAGAGAGCTAGCTCTAGGTTAAGACACGTGGGTAACAGAGATACATCGCAGCCCCAATGCAACACCCTGCTCTTTAGCACAGATCTGTCTACCACTCCCATCCTTCAAACTCAAAACTTAAAATTGTATCACAGTGAAAGACAGAGCTTTACATAGATCTGTTCCACTTTTTAAGGGTATAAAGGGAAGTCGAGAAGTCCACACTTCGGGGATCAGGGTGCAGCATTGGGTTACAAATTAGATACAGTATAATGAACATCATAGTAAAGCACTATAGTGAGTGGCGGACCGCAGTGCCCTTTTGCAGCGGTAAACATACCATCAGGTAAGGTAAATGCAATGACGTATGAAGCAGAGTGTGTGTGTGAAAGGCATGAAGAGGGCAGGAAAATGCTTCATACCTAAAAAAAATATTTTTGAATGTTTGAAGGATCACACTGGTGTTTCTGCAAGTTCAGTTAATTTACTATAATTCATGTACTTTGCCTGACTGCCGACTGTTTTCCAAAACTTCTGCAGCCTCTGGGGACCTGAAATATGCGAGAGAGAGAGGAGATCCATCACAGTGAACATCATGCTCAGTTTTATTGTTACAAAAGTGGCATTTTCATTGTGTGCTAATGCAACGGCAAGCATGAATTAATTATAAAAACATGCTGCTGTTGGGGAAATCACGAGTTGCAGAGAACCTCATAGTTGGTGACTGTACAGTGTCGCATTGATGAACTCGTTACAAATTCAGACCCAGACAACAAATGATGTACATTGTAAAAAAGATAGTGTCAGTTAGGCTTTTTGCATATAAAAGACTTAAAAATGGGAACTGTTATATCACAGAAATTCAGTTGCCTTCATTTGCATCATCACAATGTGATAACATAAATAAACCGGAGGATGATGTTCACTGAAATGGAATTACTTGAAGCAAGTCTGCAAGCTGACTTTACTGACTGAAACCAATAGCTGCCTGGAAGGTATAAAAGCATCTCAAATACAATGTTGTGTTTTGCTACTGCAAGTATACAGTAAATTATTTGAAGTAAGTAAGTTAAATCATGCAGAAACACAGGTATGGTCCTTTTGGATCATCAGGCTACAAATCAGTGGCTCAGACGTATCTTCCTGACACACTGCAATGGTCGGTCTCCACTCAAAAAGCAAGCTGCCAGTTTTTTCTTGTTCATGTTGCTTTCCTTTTATGCGGCAGCACAGTAGTCACTATCCACCATAGATCTTCTTTGTAAATACAGTGTGTACCTAATGAGTTATTCTGAGAATGAAGTACTGAAACCTGACCCTGTATACTGCTTATGTTCACCTACAAAAAGGTGAACCCTGTGACCTTCTACTTCACTGCATCTCCTCAGGTACAGTAGGCCCCATCACAAGCTCACTCTTTAACCTAGTTGTATTCCCTGTGTCAGCAGGCATGTAAACCAGAACACAGAAAGCCAATACTGTGGTTTGTTTTACTTGAGCTGATGCATCAATAATGCAGAGAGATCCTCCCTGCAGGTAAGCAGATCTCTGAGAGATGACAACGAAAACGGTAGTTTTCATAGACTTGTGCAATCCTCTCAGGGGCAGTGAAGACCCTCCTGAAGCTGCTGTCTGCTTCAGTGCAATTAGGAGAAAATATGGCAATTAATTTGGCAATGAGGAGAACCACTTTGCATCATCAGGCCAGGAATTAGGGCACCATGGTATCATGACAGACATGATAAGCACACAAGCATTTACACACATCCCAAGGCCTCCAGAGAGTCAGAGTGTTATTAATAGACCACAACAGCAGGTGCTGTCATTGTGTCTATTCTCACAGCCAACTAAGAGGCTCTGTAGGTTTGTACAGCCAACAACACGTGCAATCAAATGTTAGTTCAATATCAGTCCCTTCTTCCTCTATCCTTCAACATTTGCTCTCTCCTCAATATGCACTGAACAAAATTATAAACGCAACACTTTTGTTTTTGTCCCCATTCATCATGAGCTGAAGATCTAAGACTATGTACACAATAGGCCTATTTCTCTCAAATATCGTTCACTAATCTGTCAAAATCTGTGTTAGTGAGCACTTCTCCTTTGCTCAGATAATCCATCCACCTCACAGGTGTGGCATATCAAGATGCTGATCATACAGCATAGGTATTGCACAGGTTTGCCTTAGGCTGGCCACAATAAAAGTCCACTCGAAAAAGTGCCGTTACATCGCAGAGCACAATGCCACATGTTGCGAGTTTTCACCTCCTTCACCTCCAAGATCATCTGAGACCAGCCACCTGGACAGCTGCTGCAACAACCGGTTTGCATAACCAAAGAATTTCTGCACAAACTGTCAGGAACCATATCAGGGAAGCTCATCTGCATGCTCCTCATCCTCATCAGAGTCTCATGCAACTTCGCACAGCCAATGAGAAAGAGTGGAACAACATTCCACAGGCCTAAGGCACACCTGTGCAATACCTATGCTGTCTGATCAGCATCTTGAGATGCCACACCTGTGAGGTGGATGGATTATCTGAACAAAGGAGAAGTGCTCACTAACACAGATTTCAGAGAAATAGGCCTATTGTGTACATAGAGAAAATCAAAGTTCAGCTCATGATGAATGGGGACAAAAATAAAAGTGTTGCGTATATAATTTTGTTCAGTGTATGTCTTTTAGGAGTGTATGCCTTCTCTCGCTCACACACACAAAAGAAAAACACTCACACGCAAATGTTAGTAGGTCAACCTCCTCCTGTGGCTATGACTCAGTACATCAGCTCTGTAACTCCCCCACCTGAAGCCTCCGGAAGAGCAGCAGGAATAACAGGATGGAGACAAGTGGAGGTATGAAAGAGGTTAATAGTATTAAAAAAGGAAAGGGATGTGTAGATAACTGAAAGGCAACAAAACAGAGTACAAAAATATGGGATATCATTCAGAAAATAAACAGTAGTCCTGCACAAGCACTTAAGAGGGGCTAAACAAGTTGGTAAACCTCAGTGTCCTCTCCGTGTTTCAGTGTTGCTCATTACACCCTGTCTACTGCAAAATGCCACCAACTGGTTGATCTGTTACAATGTTTAGCTGTGATCCTTGTCTCTCATCAGTCGACCTTCCTGCCTCCCTCAAAGGGCAGAATTAACATTCAAAATTTCTCAGGCTGCTTTGCACTTTCAGCTGCAACAGATTCAGGTGGGAATACATTTGTTCAAATCCACTAAAAAAATACCTATGTTGCACTAGATCATGAGTACTTGTTAATCAAACCTTTTCAAAGACACCTGCCTTACTTGGTCTTTTTAAATTACATCAACCAATGCAAAACCAAAATGTTAACGCCTTGGAAATCAAGAAAACAGCCTTGTTTTAAAGCTGTATGATGATGCATTTTGAGACATGTAATCCTTTTCATTTCAAAGCCTAAAAAATCACCAACACTGGAGATATGCTTTTGTTCACCAGAGAATAGTGAGGTAAATAGGAGGTAAATCTAATAGCTTAGTCCTGTGTGTTGCTTGGCATCACTTTTGTCAAGTTTGGTTCAAACGCAGCATTACAAGATACAAGAAAATGAGTACAAAAGCTGAAGTAAAAGAAAGAGTATCAGGTGATTCCCTGCGTTAAAAAGAAATACACAATTACACTCAAAGACCAAGAGGCGGCCATCACAGACAGGTAAGCACAACTACAAGCCTTGATCAGTAGCACCTGCTGGACACCATTTTTGTAGTTGTTTTCATACACATTTATAAGCGTCACTGAGCCATACAGTTAGTAATATTGTTGTCAATCTTTCAGACAGTACACATTGAGTTACACAGCCTCATTGACCTTCTTGTACCACTATTTTTATTGCTACATCAATACAGTGTACTTCATCAGTGCTGTAGGAATTTGTTCTTCCTACACACAAACGCACAGGTACAGACTCCATTACCCTACACGCCGGTGTAGTGAGGTTATGTGATCCACACATGTACTACAGCAGTACTACAGTATCGCCACACTTCTCCACTTACTCTTGTCCACAACACCTCACTCCTCCTGTTTCAAGCTGTCCACCCTCCAAGCGAACATGACATACTCAAAGGCTATCAGGTGGCAATAACAAGACCCTGTGTGTTAGTGCTTCTGCTTCTGTACTCTAGTTAAAGTTTAGAAAATGTACTAATCCTCGGGACCTGTCAAAAGTGTAAATGGATGTTTTGCATGTATCAGCTAATCTGTGGAGTTTATTAATGCCTTAAACAAACCAGACAAGAGCTTAGCATTTGCTAAGAGACTGAAGTCTGAAAAGAACTGACACAGTCAATTGGATAAAAATCAGCAGATGTTTAGATATATGTGACTTTCCACCGCTCCATACTCCCAAACCTCATTAACTACTGTTGGTATTGTAGATGAGGTCTATTTTTCATCTGAAATTCAATGAAAAACAAAATTTGCCCGACAGCTTTGGAGAAATCTGACATAAGCAGAACAGCCGCCCTGTTTTTAGAGTTTGAGGACCAAAGGCAAGGGGTGCGTTCAGCCAATCAGGTATAGGAAAAGGTTTCATGTGGACATTAAATGCTCCCTGTCATTTACTGACTGTTTCATCTGTCTTAAGTTGAAGTTTAACTGCAGTAACTGCAGTTCCATCTAAAAACAAAAGTAGGGATACCATAAAACATCTTTGAGTTTTAAAAAAGTTGTATTACACCATGGATCTAGGCTACTTGAATTAGTTACTCTTCATCTGTGTTTTATGTGGGTCACATCCTGTCAATCAATCTCTTATAGAACCTCTCCCTCTCCACCATGTGCACACACCTTCAAACACACACACACACACACACACAC
>JAPMOB010245102.1:0-17323 GCA_029875015.1 Lepomis gibbosus
ACGTAAATGCTAACATGCTCACAATGAAAACACTAAAGACAGGACAGCTGTGGCTGATAGTAATGGCATTAGTTTGGCTGGTTATAAACCAAAGCCTCTGTTCCTTGTTTCCCCAACACTTAGAATAGATTTCAGGCCCTACCAACACTAGTTATAAAGGACTACACTTGGTTGTCAAACTCTTAATCAGCTGGATGTTGATGGATAATACAAAGCCCGGTAGACAGTTCAGTACATACAGTATGTGCGGATCATCAAGAGACACAAACAAGATTCAGGGCTAAATCTTTTCTTACCTCTCTTCAGCCTTTCATCCCTCTGTCTGCTGTCAGTCACCAAGGGTCCTGGTGGCCTCAGGCACCTCTCACTGAACACCTTGTAGCGTTGCCCAGTGGTCATGAAGAAGATGACGACCACCACCAGCAGCACGCAGGTCAACACACCTAGCAGCCACCACATTGCAGAGGAGCGCTGCGCACACTAAACAGCAGTGACAGTAGGATGGAGTGGAACGAGCAGCAGAGAAGAGAAGGAAAGTAGCAAATACAGAAGTTAAAAGTGAGGTCAATGAGAAGGTAGGGGTGAAGGATGAAGGGAAATAAAGGAAGAGAAGAGAAGAAAAAGCTATCCTCCAACAAGGCTTTCCCTCACAAAAGAGCACTGAACTGCAGGGGAGGTGACAGTTAAAGTGAGGGGTGGAGCAAAAGAAAATGAGGATGCATGCTTATTAAGGTTAAGGGATCAAGTAAACCCACATATAACACATGACATTTTGGAAATTCTGACTACACAAAGAGCAGAACATATTCTCCACGCCAGGGACATGAGACTAGCAGAGAAGAGAGAGCTGGTTGTTTATGGCCTCATCAGACTCCATTCAGACTGCTGTCCACGCCCAGCACCAATGTGTTGCTCGTTACTGAACTGCCTTAAGATTCATATTTTTACACAAATCTTACTGTATAGCTGAATTCATCGTCGTTCCACTACATGATCGTGAACAAAGATGCTTTCAGAGCTGAGATGCTGCGAATGGGCCACTTGACATTTGGGCTGATGCATGTGTTAGGAAAGATTTACTATGTCCAGACAACATGTGCAGCGACATATATACTGTGCTAAAAAGGCAATAAAAATTATAATTACCATAAGAGGTGAAAGAATAATTTGAAGAAGTATATGTTGTTGCTGTAATGACTGTAATGAGAATGGAGGTTTGGACCCAAAACCAAAAGCCCAGGGACCAAGCAGATTAACATAAAAAAGTTTGTTGTGACTTGATGTCACAGAACAGGTGGGAGTCAGGCAATCAAAGAAAGGCAAACTTAACCAGGCAAAAAGGCAGAAGTCCACGCTGGCAGGTAACAGACTGGGCAGACAAAGTAGAGCGCACAAGATAATCTGACAGGAAACAGGTAAAAATGGGCCAGTGTACACTCATCATGGTTAATGAGGGAAGTGGGAACAGGTGAGCAGGTGGTGGGGCAGTCAGGTGAAGGTAGGAATAGTGTTTATTGCTGGTCAGGAGGGAGTTGGCAGATTTGAGAGGAAACTGGTAAGAAACTGGATATTGTGAAATGTACTGTAAGTATTAAAATAAGAAAGTGTATATTGGTTGTGTAGATGGACTGCCATTTTTCCAGAATGTGAATATGTGAAACAAGAAGTAGAATTCAGTGTCATAGTGTCAGCACTGACTTTATTAACGTATGTTCATAATAAGACCACTGGCCAGTCAGCCAGTCAATATGGAGAACCAAATCTCTAAATACCTGAGCCAATGATCACATCAAAAAAGGGTTAGATAGATGTTTTGCCAAGTTATTTACGTGATATTTCCTGCAACAAGTTAAATATTGGCCAATGTTGTGCAATGTTAGACTATTTTTACTTAACTTTTCTGAACAGTAAATTATTATTAGGGTTTAATGGGATCCATATAAAATAATATAATAATGATAATTATTATAACTAGAATTTAACAATTAATATAATTTAGTCACTTTTAAAAGACATTTAGGAGCACACTGAAAAAATGTAATACAGTTACAGTTTAAGAAACAATTTATTATTTCTGTATTTACACTACGTGTGTGCTCCTTCTCCTTAGTGGACTATGGAAGTGAAGACACTGGTATCAGGACTCTTTTATTGAAAAGCATTTACTGTGAGTTCTCTCCGGGTGCTCCGGCTTCCTCCCACCACCCTTAGGTGTCATTATAAGTGTGTATGGTGGTTTGTCTCTGTGAGTCAGCCCTGTTATGAACTGGAGCAAGTCCAGTTACATCATTATATCCATAGTCCAGGCTACACAGAAGTCTTGAAGGCTGATCTGTTTTTGATCAAAGGTTAAAACAATGTGAGGAAAGTTGTCATACTTTCAGTACTTTATTTTGGGTAGTATGGTCGTTTCTACTGCTGCTATTTTCCAGTTACTGAGAAGGGCAAGTTGTTTCAGCAGGTGACCCCATCAATGTTTTTCAGTAAGTAATTCAGACGAATTAGCTCTGACATCAGTATCTAGAACTTGAATGGAACCTGTTGTTATTGTCACAGGGAGATTTGTCTTCTTGACAGAGCAGTAGCACTTTAGATTTAGACTTATTTATGGAGTAATCAGAAATCTGCAAGCTAAACAGCGCTGTTTGATTGGCTGTTACAGGCTGTGGCTTTAGTATAAAGACGTGTTGTTTCATATTTTGAGTTTGAGGTCCGATGAATAAACTCTGCTGACAGTGAGCAGGCATAAAACAGTTTTTTCACATGATTGCAATTTTCTATGCACCTGTCCATCCGGTGGGCATTAGACTATATATTTCCTTGAGCACTAAAGCTGAAATAGTCCATTGCTGTGCTTGTGAGAATTCTTCAAAAGCCCACTAGCTCTGAATTTGTGCCTATTGATGCACAACTCCTGTAGAGTTGTTAGTCTAGAACTGACGGTACACTACTTTCTGACCAGAGCAGCTGCCAGATCAGTTGATGTCACCGTTAAGGTGCCTTCATAGATCCGATCTTACCTATCACATCTGTCATAAGCAAACTTGGTGAATGAGTTTAAGCTTTCACAGTCGTGTGTACAGGGAGCACAGCATGTATGTACTCGAGCTTGGGGGGGCACCTCTGTTGAGCATGAGGGGTTTGGAGGTGACACAGAAAATCAGCCATGATTTACTTCAAAACAATAATTTATTCAGTATAGGCAGAAGCATGAACAATGTCTTATTTCACAATCATTAGTCTGACATCAGAATTACAACGTTCAAGCTCAACTCAAGGTCCATTTTCTAGAGCCATGTGTAAGGAATTGATTTGAAGTGCAGCACTCCACTGATTTTATACATCAAGACCATGTGGAGTACTACTCGGCCTATGACAACAGTTGTATAATGTATTTTTTAAACCCTTCAAAAACCAATGAAAATACCTATGGTGGTGTCATCAGGATTATTTTGGCTTGCAGACAAAATGTATAACAGTGCAGTTAAAAACACACAGGCAGGAGGGTTTATTGGAGAGATTCAGGTTCAGAGACAGGGTTTTTGGAGTTTGACCCATACAAGCTAATAAAAGTCAGGATACCTCGTCCTCAGCTGCGAATGTGTCTTACTTGTGAGCTCCCCAACATCATGGTAGTGAAATACTTAATCACTGGAGTACCTCTTTAAGGGTTTTTTTTCTTTCTCAAAGTGAATACTCTTATGTAGCATTTTGAATGAAACACTTCAATAGTACATGTACATATGCACAGTAAACCTGTACTTTAAGCCACCTTTTATTTAATTTAAGCTGATAATAGTCAGTGAGTATTCTTTAGGAATTGAATAAAAACAGGTAAAGCCAAATTACTTTACAGTTACGGTTGTACTTAAACATCATTAAGTATAGATACAGTGACAAAAATGGTTTTATTGCATTCATGAGATTTCATAGAAAAAGGACACAGTGAGGTTTTGGAATGTCACACATGTGGTGTAGCTCAACACCAAACACTCCGGAGATCCAAATATAGCTGCCAGACAAATATCTGCTGTTACTTTTGAGTCACTTTTAAAAACTAGAGCATAAATATAAATGTAATTTTACAAAGAATGAGCCACTTAAAATGTCTCCGCTAACACAACTACCTTTCCTCATTTATCTAAAATTCATTGTACATCAAAAGTATTCAGTAGCTGCCGCAATAAAAGATCTGAGTACAAAGAAGCTGCACGAGGAGCTTTCCGCAGTTGGCACCATTGACAGTGTTACATGTACAGGGGGCCAAGAGTGCACAACACAACATTTAAAGATGACACAAATTTGTTGAAATTTAAAATGTCTTCATACTCCATACACTTTTATTTTGGGTTTCTTCAGTTTCGTTGGGTTTCTGCCACTTTTTTTGTTGTGTTGTTCACTCGCAGATTACTGTATACATGTCTTTAATGATGACATTCTGAAAGGCAAGAATCTCACTACATTAAAATGTATAATATCACTGTGTATCTACATGCTATCTACAAGCTATTTACGGACTTTATAAATACAACACATAGGTTTTATTTTAAATTATAAATACTACAAAACAAAAGGTGCAAATTAAGAATGACAGCATGAGTGTTGAACTAAATTACCCGTTCTTTTGAAACACAATGTTCTACTAAAATAGAGCTTTAGTATTAAGTTTTAAATGTGTGTGTGTGTGTGTGTGTTTATATGTCCAGGGGTTTCAAACTATGCAATGCCTTCTTTGTCCACCATATTGGGCTCTTTAGATCTTGGGTGACACAGGATGTGTTCATGATTACTGTCATCTACTGACTGATCTTTTGTTCAAGAAATATGACTGATTTTGTGTTCACCTATTTTAAACTAGCTTCTAAATTGTTCCACATCTGATAGGTAGTTTTGTTTTTCTAACATGTTGTTTGATTGCTTCAGCTTCATTGACACTGTGATTGGCTGACTGTTAGCAGCAATAATAGAACAAGGATGCTGGTGTAATGCAAATGCACTGTGTGCAAGTCTATTACTTTCTGTTCGATGACATACTCTCTAAAATATGTTCCACACAGATTTTAATCATTAAACTATGTGGGTGGGGACAGTCCAAAGTGAAGCCTGACGGTCAGTTAGTAAACTCAGTCCAGCTTGTTAGCCTAGCTCGGTCAATGAACAGGACAGTAGTTGCACAGTTTAGCCAAAAGATGCACTCCACTACTGGCGGCAGCTCCACTGGAATTATTTCATTCACTGTGAAATTTAATTTAAAGTGGTCATATTATTCTCATTTTCAAGTTCAAAATCTTATTTAGGGGGAAAAAAACCAAACATGTTTGTCATACTGCACATTGCTGCAGCTCCTCTTTTCACGCTGTGTTGAAAGCTTCATTTTAGCTATGGAGTGATGCATCTCACTTCGAAAAGATTTGTTGGGAGTTGCACACGCGCAGTTGCTAGTTAAGGACTACTAGCCAATCAGAAGCAGAGTAGGGTGGTTGAGTGTAGAAGCCAATAAACACGGCTTCGGTTCAGCTGAACATGTTCCCCTTACCAGCATAGCAACAGGGACTGGAGCAAGAGTTTCAGAGTGGTGAGTTAGTTATCTGTAACAAAAGTATCTTTCATCCATAAAGTTTTAACCGAGCTCTGTCTCTACATCACAGTAACAACTTTATGTCCACTGACTGCCTGGCGGATGTCTTGTCACTGTGTGCTGAAGCACAAAGTGTTTTTCCATCTGCGTTTTTGAGGGCGTGTCTGACTAGCGGCTTGGCAAGCATTATAATGCGTGTTAAGCGAAAGTAAAGGCTGTTCTATAAACGAGCTGTTTTCAGGCAGTTCAGAGCAGAGTTTTCTGTGGGAGATGGGAACTCCCTTTAGGCTGGATTTGGGCTTTTTCACTTTGCAAACCTGCACAAAAAAGGTATATAACTCAATAAAGGAGAGGGTAAAAGCCAAAAAGCATAATATGATCTCTTTAATTGCTGGTGTGACGAGGCTTCAAGGCAGTGATGCATCGGAGCCTTTAAAACAAAGCATTGTGAACTAGTTACCCCTCATCAGAGGTTGGATTTGAAGTAGTTTGAAGTAGTACAAATAAAATGAGTTTTCTGTTTTGCTATCCTCTTAACCATCTTGTTACTTGTCTTCTAACCCCTTGTGGGGTTCCTAACCCACAGGTTGGGAACCTCTGTCCTAAGGAATGGGCTGGCTATAACATAACGATTCAACTAACCATCACTGCCCTCAGCACATTTTATTTGCACACTAGTTGACATACTTAGCTGGGGAAGCTGTAGAAGTAGCTGTTGGCGAGCAGTTGAATGTCACTCAATTGTTAAAACTAACTGTCGAATATTTTCAGCTAGCTAGCTAACAATGTTAACACTAACACTGTGCAAATATATCTGCCTAAACAGACTTTCACACTGACTTAATTAGAAGTCATTTCAGGTCCGCCACTGTGCCTGGTTGTTACATGATGACAGTACTTAAATACAACCAACTCTCCCCCAAGATGACTCTAGATGTGGCTTTTAGTTTCTCTAACTACTAGGATGGCATGTAGATTTAATATATTCATGTGCAAATTGTATGGCTTTCTCTCTTTTCATTACCTGTTTATTTTTTGTGTAGTTGGAGTGCCTGTGAATGTGTGTGACATTGAAATAAAAAACAAGATAAGAAAGGCGGTCTATGTAACACGGACAGAGAACAGATGGAATGTGAGGTTGTCATTGTTGGCGCTCAATCGTACGTTTGTCAGGTACAACATTCTCCAATTTAAAAAAAACAAAAAAAACAAATCTGACAGGAAATCTGTGGCTTCTGTATTATTGTGCCTTACACATCCCACTGAAGTGTTGCAAATAATCAATCATAAAAAGTCAATTAATTACAATAAGAGAAATCGCTTGCCTTTTTCATTTCATGTTATTGTAATATGACAACCTCTGGGTTTTTGGACTGCCAGACAAACAAATGAGCAGTTTTAAGATATGTGTTTGGTCTGTTTTAGGTTGTGGTGGGGGGCGTCGACATTGTACGTTCAATTTTTGGTTAATTAAGCGAACAAATAATCAATAGATCAGGTTTTACTAATACATTTTTCGAGCCTTCATAACCTGCAGGTTAAGTGTAACCATCAGTAAAGATCGTTCCGATCACAAAATGTAAACAATGACGTTTGCTGATGAACATCAGTAATGGCACAAATCATTAAAAAACTTCAAAGTCTTAAAGTCCATGTTTTCACACGGTCCTTCATGTGTCCAAGTAAAATCGGACGTTCAAAGTTTCATTTTTCCACCTCCACATTTTTCTGTCCCTCTCTCGTTTCTTTCTATACCCTCCTTCCTATCCTCCCTGCACAGAAAAATATAATCCTGCTGAAATAACAGCTGTCTTATTCACATCCTGTAAGTTATGTCATTTATCCTGCAAAGCTGCTACTTTAGCAAGAAAATAGTTTTCTGATGCTAAGCTACTGCTAAGGTCTTGATCTATGTGGACACTTAACAAAGTCTAAAAAAGAACCTCCATTATTTACATGCACATTCCCTCCCTCCTCTGCCTTCAGCCTTGGTCTAGAAAACCCATGTGACCGGGACCCACTGGGGGTTTTTAGAAACCGTTTCCAGAGCGGCCTTGACGGTCCGGTAGGTCTCATCCAGGTTGTCGTTAATGATGCTGAGGTCAAAGTAGTGACCGTAGGCCGCCTGGATTTTGGCGCTCTCGTCGAACGTCCTCTGCAGCTCTTCATCCTGAGACGGAAAACAAGTGACTTGAGTGTGCATGTTCTGATTGGAATCACAGGACATCTTCTGTGTACTGTTTCCGCTTTATACCGAGTTTTACGCTTCTGCCTGGGCTGGAAATATTATTTTTCTCTACATGTGTATGAGAAGTGTTTCTTACCGTCAGTGTTTTAGTGACTACCCCTGCCTCTACAGCTGAGTGGTTCATCGCCTTGAGCACCTCGAAGTCCGGGGACTGAAGGAACACCACATAGGGCAAGAACTCGGAGGTCCTCAGCAGTTTGAGAGACTAGAATGCAACATGAAAACATTAGTATTGTATTAGACTGTGTTAACAATGACAGGTGTACATGGGTCCTGGTGCATATATTTGGTGCATTTAAAACTGACAAATCAACCATCAGTGTGAATGGAAGCAGAAATAGTACTATTACTACAATTACTCGCTAACAAGTAGATAATAGTGTTGATCGGCAATTTACAATTCATCATTCAGAGCTTCTGTTCTGTCTCTCTACACTGAGACAGAGGGACTCTGAAGAGGTGTGTGTGCATTTTCTTTTTTTATTTCTAATGGGGTGTGTTCATACTAAAACTTCTCAATGTGTATGTGGTGGCACTTGGTGTGCACCTGAGGGTTGGTGTCCAGTATGCAGACGCGCCCCGCCTCCACCACCTCATGTATGGAGTCGATCTTGATGCCGTACAGGTTGCCGTCGTACTCTCCGTGTTCAAGATAGCGCCCGTTCTTGATGTCGGTCTCCATTTTGCTGCGGCTGGTAAAGGCGTACATCCGACTCTCGCGATCTTCCTTTTTGGGCTTTCTGGAGGTATCTGGATGGACAAACAAATCGAGTCATGTATGTACACCCCTTCCTCTTTGGTACCCCTTAAGAAGCTTTTAGTTTAAAAACCTTTTTTTCTGTCCGAATCACAGGTGTTATCTGTGCCAGCTTGAACCTGCTCTTAGTTAAAGTCGTTGACACAGAAATCTTAAGCGTTACAACTGTATTCTGCCTATCAAAAGACTATTTTAAAAACAGATTTCATACATGAAATTAGGGCTGTGCGATATGACAAAAAATATATACCATATAGGTCATTTCTAACTGTAACTCGGGATATTTCTCTGCATTAGGCAGGTGGGGATTTTGGAAAAATCTAACACCATGACAAAAAACCACGATAAAGTAAACGATACAGCAAGTAATCTAACTAATGTTAGGTAGGTTGTGGATTAGCCAACTGATGCTACACGCATCATGGCTGGCGCTGCTGGATAGTGTAGTGTGGCTACTCCATTATTTTTAATGCAAATTTCTTCCCTGCAACACCAGCACGTGTGGAAGATCGGACCGCGGTGATGTTAGTTTCAAGGACATTTGATAGACGTCAAAGTCCAATTTCAAACTATCTTCACCGTAGTGCAAAGCATTGTTCCCTCACCAAAATATCCCGGGAAAAGTGTGGAATTCGTGACACAACGGTAAAAACGATAGAGCGTAATTGTAAACGATGGACGTTTTTTCTATCGTCAAACCGTATCGTCAGTCCTACATGGAATGGTGGTGCCAAAGACGAGTGGATCCCTCAGTAGAAGCTTGTTCTTCAGTCTCCGCCGCCCCACACCCTGGGCACCAATCAAAATCAGAGTTTTCCTCTTGAAAGGCGGGACCTTGGCCACCTCCTCGTAGAGCAATATCTCATGTCGGTCGAACTCTGAGAGAGAAAGAAAGAGGGGAAGGATTCAATGACAGAAAGTAGGGGGGAGAGAAAGACAGATGTGAGTGGAAAGAAGAGAGGAAGACGAAGTTTCACCGTTTCACAGAGGACACAGAGTACTTTATACACATAGCTAAATTCATTCTCTGTATGTAACCCATCCCTCAAGCCAGCAGTCGGCACCCACTGTACAGAACCCGGGAACCAACTCCAGATCTCTGCCAATGTCCTGCTCAATGGCACTGACTGGGTGACCTAACATGTTTTTGATGGTGGGAGGAACCGGAGCACCTGTAGGAAACCAATGCAAACACGGGGTTTGCATGTGTTCAAACCCGGGACCCGCCTGGTGTGAAGCCAAAATGAATCCACTAGACCACTGCGCCGCCCACATAAATGTAACAGTAAAAACTTTATGTTAATACGGACCTAATTTAACTACAGGGCCAAACAGATGATAAAGAGACAGGGTTTCTTACCTGCATTTTTGGTGGTCACATACATCATTTTCTTCTTCTTCTTCCCTCCAACACCAGTACAAAGATTTCCTGTCACATGAATGGAGCATACGGTGAGTTCAGGCACTGAAGTCAGACTTGCATTCGGTGATTGTCATCAGTCATGTTTCCCAATCACAGTCTCATTCATCAGCTGTTTGGCTACCAGCTGACTCGTAACAGCTGTCTCTCTGTTGATACACTCATTCCATCACAGCAACTTCCTCCTTATGTTTGAAGCTTTTTAACTGAGATTCCCTGTGCTTATTAGAGGGAATTAGTTTGTTATTAGCTCCTTCAAAGAGTGAAGCCTTTCCTGCCACCTGTTTAACCATGTGTTGTAAATGGTCATTTCAAGTTTCATAGATATGTTTCACATTATTAAAGTCAGTTATTCACTTTATTGCCAAGAGCTTAGCTTGGCAAAAAAAAATATTTCTATAACCCTCAGATTTATTAAGGAACCTCTCATCATTGGTACATGGGGTACCAACTAAAAATCTGACAATCCTTTGCAGGCCTCGCATTTCGCCACCAGATGGCAGTTTAAAAAAGCAGAAGACTGAAGATGGGAACAACCGGACATAACACAGAGTAGGGAAGGTTTTCTGCTAATAGAATATAGACAGCTGATAAAGATGTAGGCTGCTCACTCATGCATGAATTCAAGAATTAAAACAGTTTATTTTCTTTATACTCCAATCTGCTTCCATTTTTGTGCTAATTCACTTTTCTTTCACTGATCACCACCATCTTTACTTTGTTCTCATTATTCTTTGGTTTCAGTTACCTGCAGGCGCCAGTTCCACATCTTTCTTGACAAATGCTTTCCTCTTCTCCTCCAGCATCTGACTGGGGATCAGCCCCGTGCTACCACCCTCCACATGACGGGCCTGTATAACACACACAGAATAAATACATTCATGACAAAACCTCCTCATGGGCCCTGTGGTTTTATTTTATTTTAAACTAATTTGAACTTTCTGCTGAAGAAATCAGCAGAACACAAAGAAGTGACATGTTATGCACACATGCATGCATGATACTGATTTTTCCCTTCTTTTCAGAAACACATAACATTAACAAAGATTTTGTGATGAGACCTTACCAAGATCACATAACAGAATGTTGAACAATAACACAACAACATACATTAAAGTTTTGATAAATAAGAGACAAATGTAAAACTATTGCTGATGAACATAAAAGGAAACAGTGTATGCATTGTGCAGGCCTGCCAAGCAGAAACTCTAAATAAAAACTACTAATTCATGGGGGAGACCCCGAATAATCGAAGATTCGATAGGAGGAGCCTAATTTGAATCTTCGCAGCACCGTTATGAAACGAGGATTATAACTTTTTGGCTATACAGGGGTGCTCAAGGTCTGATTGTACGCCAATAAATCAGTCGGGCTCTAATGTACACAAGCTGTTTTTATACTGCACCTGCCACCAGTTGACGTCATCCTGGTTGACTATCTGAAGGATGTCGCCTGTCTCAAATCTTAAGCCCGCCTCCTTACAGGGAATCAGGTTATCATTGGCCGGGTCGTAGTCATAGTGGCACTTAAAGAACACCTAGAGAAACACAGACACAGGTATTTATCTCAATATGCACTTTTGTCTCAGTGATGAATATGGCATGGTATGCAATTCATTTTATTTCTAGCCATTTCCAAACACCACTGCAACCAGCAACACTAGTATGATCACTTGCGTCTCATCTTTGTGTAGTGTTTTTATCTGTTACCTGACTTGGCGTTATGGTTTCATGGTAGCTAGGCAGTATTTTCAGAACAAGATTTCCACTGGCTGCCTGCAGCTCCTCCTGCAGCACCCTGGGGTCCTGACCCACCTCTCGGCCATTAACCTGCCAACACATTGGATAAAAGGAAGTTTCTGTATTGACGCATTAACCACATTTGTGGCGTTTGGTGAGTCATGTTTACCGTACAGACTAGTGTCAAAAATCTAGATTTTTTTGAAGCAGACTGATTCTGAATATCTCAAACGTTTTTAATATTCATTTTTCACAGTATCGATCCTGAAAATGTTTTCTCTCTCTTTTCCCTGACAGCGAGCTGATACACACACTGCTGCAGCGCCCACAGGAGGTGCTCACGCCTCCTGTCACTCACATTCTCTTTTCATTTGCTCTGTTTGAACCACGTTTTTTTTCACTGACAGTTTCGACAAGTCCCGCCTTGCTGTGTTGTGATTGGCTAGCACTGATTGGATACTGGCAAACGATTCAAGCAGGCCCAAATGAAAGTGACGGTACAGAGGCAAAGAGCATCTGCAGGACCGACACGCCGTCCTTTACAATGAACCTTGAGAGGTTGGAGATTTCTCCCCTATCAACATCACTGAAGTATCAAACAAGATGGACCAGTAAATGGTCGTTGATAAGATAGTTGTCCTGTTGTTAGCCTAACAGACATTTATATTCTCAAACTAAATTAATCCCCCTCAGAGCTCTCAGACCTGAGGAATCTCAGACAGCAGGGTTTCAGTTAATAGGAAATACTTTGACTAAGGTCAGAAGTAAACAAACTACGGAGCCCCCCTGGTGACATTGATGAAAAATATATTAATTTGGGGCCTCAAATTAAAAATTCGTGGCCACAAATAATAATTTTGAGGCCTCGAAATAGTAATTTGCGGCCATGAATTATTATTTTAATGCCTCAAAATGATAATTTGTGGCCACGAAATAATTTAATGTCCTTAATAATTTGTGGCCACAAATAATAATTTTGAGGCCTCGAAATAGTAATTTGCGGCCATGAATTATTATTTTAATGCCTCAAAATAATAATTTGTGGCCACGAATTTTTAATTTGAGGCCCCAAATTAATATATTTTTCATCAATGTCACCAGGGGGGCTCCGTAACAAACTGAAGCTGTTCTGCTTAACATACAGCACTATTATTAACTTTACTTACTAAGATAAGTTGACAAGATAACTCAGTAATTATATTTAGTAATTTAATCAATGTTGCGTCAATTCTCCCCCATGGTATCCAAAATGGTATCGAATATCGATATTTTTCAAGGTATTGTATCGATGTTAGAAATTCCTGTATCGTGAAAACACTAGTTTCTAGTTTCTCAGTTTAGTATTCCCTGCCTTTTTATTTCTCTCTTTTTTTGTCCTTACTTCAGAGTCCGTGTTTCTTGTCCCTGCGTTCGCCGCATGTGTGATTACCTGCCCTGCCCTGATTCATCTCACCTGTGTCTCATTATCCCCTTTTACTGTAGCATTTTTAATGTCTGACCCCCTTTGTCGTTTGTTTCAGTAAGCGTTCTAGCATTGGTCCTTGTTTCCTTCTGATACCCCTACTCTGTCTCAGCTCTGTGATTTGGATACTTTTGTCATTCTACTGACTTCCCGCATGTAAACATTTTTCACTCAACTGCCTGTGTCTGAAGTCATGCTTCTGAGTCCTCTGTTAGCCATTTAAGCATTGATTAAAAAATGGAAGGGAACAGTAAAGGGCACGTAGTTGTAATGGTCTCCCGTACCTCTTTGATGATATCTCCAACGTGCAGCAACCCTTGCTGGTCTATCATTCCTCCATGGAGGATGCGGGCTATAATCAGCTCACCACCGTCCACCTTGAACGTCACACCCTGAAACACAATTAATGTGTGCTATTGTTTCTGTCATCAACTATCATAAAACCAGGATCAACAGTAGTACTGTTCTGTTTTACCAAAAGCACATTCAGGAATGAGCACCTGAGGCTCAGGTTTTTTTTTAATGCAACATCAATATTTTCACTGCATCTTTGAATCAATATCTTTATATCAACCACTAAGAGAGCGTGGAGAATAAAAAGTGAGGTCCAACATGGGATGAACTCAGCCATGTCAACTGTGTTAATGTTTTAATGTAACCTACCAGATGCTCCCCGGCCACTTTGCGTATGCCCACCATGCGGATTGCGTCAGGTGGCAGGTGCAGGTTGTTTTTGTGGCCGTCCTCCGGCTCATGATCCACAAAATCACATGGGCTGGGGGGTGGACTGTCACATGTCTGGGACGCCACTGAATCGTGGGTCTCTAGTAGAGACTGACAAGCCAAAAAAGGAAGAAAAAAACAATAATGTTAGCCATAACAAATCAAAATATGTACCACTGTTCAATCTTCTTGTCAAATTCTGATTCCTTGTTTTAACTAACAACAAAGAATTAAATTACATTTTTATTAGACAATTAGAATGAAGGACATTTTGACAGTGGACTATACTTTTCACAATTTTACATGTACTGTATACGTGTGCCTTCTACACCTGGAAGTGAGGCTGTGTGAGTATGAGGGCGAGCTCCGCTGCAGTGTCGGAGCGGTGTGTGAAGGGGTCCAGGTCTCTGAGGATCTCCTGCAGGAGCTCCACGTTGTTCTCCCTCACTGGTGACAGACGCGGCTGCTTCAGGCTCTCCTCATGCTCCTGACATACATAGAAAAAGTTATTTAAAAAATGTAAACACATAGACACAACCACACAACAGGAGCACATCTTTATGCACATACACAGAAGTCTATTTTAATAATATGAACCATACCGGAGGGCTCTCCATGATGCCTTTGAGGTAGATGAGATCCAGGTCATTGGCTGTGGTGGAACTGTTGGTGCTGTCACTCATCGCGTCCAACACCTGGGGCACTATTAAACACACACACACACACATAGAGGGAAAGAGGGAGAAACAAGGAAAATGAGACAGTGACAAATGATAGTGAGCCTTAGTAGTTCTACCTTTAGTACTGTTTTAAATTAATTTGTAGCATGGCACATAATTAACCTTTTTGGCTCATTTTATACTCTTTGATATGTATTTGGCCTCTGGTCATTATTAGGGGAATATCCATTGTGATCAAAACCAAAAAAAACAGATAGTTTCCCCTAAAGGTTTAAGACACAGATTATTGAATTTTCTGCATTATTTTGATGGCATAGCTTTTTATTTGGGACGGCGCGGTGGTGCAGTGATTAGCACTGTCGCCTCACAGCAAGAAGGTCATGGGTTCAAACCCCAGTTGTCTTTCTGTTTACATGTTCCCCCTGTGTCTGTGTGGGTTCTCTCCAGGTGCACTTCCTCCCACCATCCCAACAACCAGTGGTTGTTTGTCTATGTGTGGCCCTGCGATGGACTGGCAAACTGTCCAGGGTGCCCCATGTAAGCTGGGATAGCCTCCAACGACCCTGTACGCAGGATAAGCAGTTGACGATGGATGGATGGATGGTTTTTATTTGTAGAAATCTAAAATAATTCCAGTTTAAAATTATCCAATATGTGTGTTGGTTTCAGCCCCTTATTCTCAGTGTCCCTGGTTTAAATTCGGAGAGGGAAGAGAAGGAGTGTATCGGCGTGCATGGCTGTCTGCCACTGATTCTTTTTTTATGCTACCACTGGGACACTACAGAGTCAGACATTTTTAAATCCTACACATAGGGGCATATAGTTAATTAGTTTTTTTTGCAAAAAATAGTATTCTGTAGCTAGGTCCTTTTGAAAAAAAGAGATTATCCTGCTGAAAGCCAAAAGAGTGGCATCTGCAGCTACTATTACATGGGTAGTTTTCAACAGAAACCCTATTCAGTTTTATTTAAAAGGGTAGCTGGGTTGTATGACGTACTTATGCACAGTCAGTGTACTACTGTACGTGGATCCGAAAGCATAGATACAGTATATCACAAAAGTGAGTACACCCCTCACATTTTTGTAAATATTTGATTATATTTTCACGCAACAACACTGCTACAATGTAAAGTAGTGAGTGTACAGCTTGTCTAACAGTGTAAATTTGCTGTCCCCTCAAAATAACACATGACAAAGCCATTAATGTCTAAACCACTGGCAACAAAAGTGAGTACACTCCTAAGTGAAAGTTGAGCAACAATTCTTTTTTTCAGATCCTCAGAGAGTTCTTGAGGTATGCTGTTCAAAATCCAGTGACAAGTATGTAGGAATGTAAGAGCGTTAACAGCAAATTTAACACACCTGCTCCCCATTCATATCTGGGGAGGGAAAATGGCTACTTCAATTAGGGCTGTACTCACTTTTGTTGGCAGCGGTTGTGATGTGTTATTTTGAGGGGACAGCAAATTTACACCGTTACTTTTGTTTAGGTTTGCCTTTTTTAGGTGGCTAAAATGAACTTGCTGCTAGCAGGAGAACTCTGCTTTCCCTTTCTAGCAAGCACTGAGTAATATACTGTTTCAATAGACTATTTTTACCATCAACAATGGCTAGACTTCCACATAGAAGCTGCCCAATTTTCCCTTTAAGTCAGATTTTCTTGAACTCATAATTCTGTTTTTACCCATTGAAGAGCCCTTTTGTAAATCATAGTAAATAGTCATATGGTGACAAGAGCTAATGGGGAGGAAGGTGTCTGGTCTCACCAGGTTCTGTCCTGGTGGAGGCCACAGGCATGGTAGAGCTTCAGTCAATCTGAGAGAAAGAGAGAGAGAGAGAGTGGAGAGAATTGTCCATCTTTTACAGTGAGTCAGAAGGAGAGGGAAGTTTTAGCAGCAGAAAAGGTGACATTTTCAGTAAACACTCTTCTTGGTGAAACTAAAGGTCTAGTTTGACATCTTGCTTATTTGCTTTGTTGCTAAGGAAAAGTAAGAAAAGAAACCTGAACTGTTAGAGGTTCCATTAGCAAGACACTTAACCCCCACACTGCTTCGGTGCAGCCATAGCACCCAGCAATAGAAGGCTGGGGTTGCAAACAAAAACAAAAACCCAAATGTATAAGGAAACACAGTTAAGGGAGGTGTATTCAAAGACATTAAAGGAATAGTTTGACATTTCAAAACTCTTAATGTCTTCCTTGCTTGAGTTAGATGAGATCGCATACCGCTCTCGTGTCTGTACCATGAACATGGAGCTGCAGCCGGCGGTGTGTGTGTGTGTGTCTGTGTGTGTGTGTGTGTGTGTGTGTGTGTGTGTATGTGTATGTCACCCCACAGCAATCACATGCAAACTCCTCCACGGCACAGCAAACACACACACACAAACAACAGACAGTGATGTCAGTAAGGGAAGGTGGGGCTCCACGGATTGTTCTGGAATAGAGCATTCATCTTGAAAGAGCATGACAGAGGGATACAAAAGTAAAGAGAGAAAGAGAGGGGGGGGGCAGAGAGAGAGAAGGGGAATGTGGGTGCATGATTAATCTATACATTGCCATGACAACAGACACAATACAATAGAAATTTGGGAGAGAGGCACACCCTATATTATATGAAATTGCCTCTACTTCTGCAGCTTTACATCTATCTATCTATCTATCTATCTATCTATCTATCTATCTATCTATCTATCTATCTATCTATCTATCTATCTATCT
>JAPMOB010245107.1:0-13744 GCA_029875015.1 Lepomis gibbosus
TGTGTGTGTGTGTGTGTGTGTGTGTGTGTGTGTGTGTGTGTGTGTGTGTGTGTGTGTGTGTGTGTGTGTGTATGTGGGCACCCAGGGTACATCATGTTCCCAACCTGCATTGTGAAGGGTGCCCAGGGAGAATAAGATAGGCTAATGATAGGCCTGGCTCAGGTCCTCTCCACAAAAGCACTGTCTGGCTGCATTGTGTAGCAGACTATTGTGATGAGAGAAAAAAATGACTCAGTGTGGGACAACGGCACTTGGGATTATGAAACAGGCATTCAGAGATAAAAAACGGATGGAATAAGCATCAGAACAAATCTGAAATTATCTCTGTGTATGTCAGCCCTTTAAAAAAGTGAAATCTTTACACAAACTCTTTTCCTTTGGAAGCCGGTCATGCTGTAATACATCCAGGTGGCTGAATTACATCTTCCCCCATAGACCCAGAGAAAGACACAGTACTGTATGCTCATGAAAAGCATTTGTTTCCTCTCCAGATCTACTGTTCCTCAACTCAGCCAAACTTTAACTCGGCCCTTAGTAGCAGAGTGGGTTACCACATTCTCACTTCTCATACCAAGAAAAAGAGTGGGAATCCCATGCTAATGAAAGTAGCACAGAATGAAAATGTTACTGCCTTCCAACCAGCAGGGTGTACCAGCCTGGGTAGTATGGAGAGTGCTAGTCTAATAACTCCACCATTTTAGCATCTACGCATCTATACCATGAACCATACTGGAGACAATACAAATATTTTCCATTGCCTGACTAAAGCTGTGGTGCACCAGGTTTGTCGTGTGCGAGCTGCAGTCTGATGAAAAGAGCAAACCACAGTGTCTGAGTGTGTGTTATGAAAGCTGTATTACTGTCTAATGCCTATTTAATGAGTGTAATTATAACATATTGACTGTTGGTGATACTATTACTCACTCTCAAGTACAGGGCTGTGTGGGAGTGTGTGTGATGGCAAGTGTTGACAGGGTGCCTTATTATCTAAATAGGCGCCATCCAAACAGATAAGGGAGTGAGCACAAGCCATGGTCACTCAAAACCCTACCCCTGCCCATTCCAGACTTATATAAGCCAAGCGGCTGCCAACTAGAACAACCGAGATGGAGAAATAAAAAACAAGAAGAAAGAGAGAGGGAGGGAGGAAAATAAAGGATAAGAAGAGAGGGAAGATATGGCAAATATAAGATCAAAGATCAAATACAGTTGCACAAACATGAAGCATGAAAGAAGAAAGGCTTTTAATGGATGGGTGGTACTGCCTCCCTCTTCTGAAGTATTTGTGTAATAATTTCTGTCGTTTTTGAAGTATTGCCCAATTTGCACTTCACCGAGCCATCTTACAGGTGTCTCCACTCAGCCGTGCTGTAGTGGGTTGGAGATCCTTGTTTTGATTTCAGACTTGTTTTTTATGCACTTATTTGAGGAATACTTTGTGGCAAAGCTGAGCCTTCGGTACAAAGACTTTTCAACAGAAACCACAACATTATTCTGGACAAGTTTTACTCCGCGACCACAACACAAAGAACCCAATATTTCCTTGACGCTTGGGCGTTGGATATTTATGATTTATAACCACAGCATTAAGCAATCAGAAAAATACCCTTTGTTTTTTCACAAAATGATTTTATTTTCAGTTTCAATTCATAAGTTTTGTTTGAATTTTTTGGAAACATCTCTTTTTCATCCATTTAATGACTTTTGTCTTATAATAATATACTTTATTTAACAAAATCACTTTTGACAAATGTTTCCATAATTAGGTGGTGACAAATATGTTAAGAGGATGAACGGGGTAAATCCCTTCTTAAAGACAACACACGCTGATGTTGTGGATTTGATGGCAAACTTGATGTGTTACTTATACATTTCTAATCCACGTCTGGTACATGCTGTATCTTCACTCCTTTACACAGGACAAAAAAGCTTAGCTGGATTCTGCTGTGTTGACTTGTCAACAATGGTTAAATGCTGTGGGTCACCTCTGTGTACTGTATAGTGTAAGTGCATTAATATTTGTGTGTGTGTGTGTGTGTGTGTGTGTGTGAGTGTGAGTGTGAGTGTGTGTTTGCGTTGCCAAGGAGTGTGTCTTATGTCTTGCAAAGAGACAGATGAATCACTTATTCCTGGCCCTTGCAGCTGTCATTGAGGACTACAGGACTGGTTGATTAAAAGATTACAAGGCTTATTTATAACAAAGATATCTGCTAGCAAGGTCATCAAGAAGTCTTTCTACCCAAACCTTAAAGAATAAGGTTGGCTTTTTCATTATTGTTAAAAGTTCTCATGACAAGACCAAACCCAACAATCCATTAGTCCATCTTTTAATATGTTCAGACTTCCCCAACTTGTCTGTGCTGTCAGTCTCATCTGTTCCTCCTGAATTTGTAATATAGTTCCATCTTTAAGATGAAACTTTATAATTTCTTTAAACCAGTGGGAAGTGACGTTTTTAGCAAAAGTTTTTAAAAAAGAGTAAATGGTGTATTTTTGGCGATGTCTCTCCAGACAGCTGCCATTTTACAGTTTACTGTACAGTGCCTAAAATGCATACATTTTATCATTTTTTTATTTATCAATAATGCTGTTTATGTACCATGTAAAACTGTGCTGGGTCTGTTGTATTATAACAACAACATAACATATCTCTAATGAGAAGGAGGGGAATTTATTTTCTTATTCATACAAACAATATATAGAAGGTTCTTTGCAGGGACAGAAACTTCACGACTGAAACCAAATGCACAGCAAGTATGTCACAGAGAGGGATACTGTAACAGCAATCTGATGAGTATGTTGTGGTTATCATGTAGCTAGGGGCAACTGAACAAGGAACCACAGCGGTTTTGGTAACACTGAGGGTTGCATCAACCTATAGCACAGGGTGTGTGTGGATTTCTATCTGCTGAAAATGGATGAGGCGGTGTTTGGGATGTAAATGTATGCATGATAAATTGTGTCCATTCGCCACATCACCAACAACTTCATTACCACTTTATAGACAGCAGACAGTGTCTAGTCCAGCAGTAGGGTACTGGATGGAACTGACACACAGACATACATTGTAGACACTTGTACACAAACCATTCAGCAGTGGTTCCAGGCATCTACTGGCACGGCACCAGGGGCCGCTTATTCACAGAACAACAAGGCAATAACTCAGGAGGTCCATTAAAAAGCCATTATTGTACATCCCTTTTTAAACGGGTCCCTCAGTGATAAAGTCAAGCGCAAGGCTATTTCATGATGCAAACACACCAAACACATAAAAACAAGTCATTGAAAATCCAGTGAATTCTAATAATGTGAATCAATCTCTCTGCTCCCTGATGTTTCTGTTCAACGCAGACTTGGCCAAAGCCTGTGTTATTGAGGAAACTCATAAAAAACAACTGTAAAACAAACACTTTTCATGGCTTTTTACTTCTTCTGGCGGCTAAAAAATGACTTCCTTTAGCTATAGAAAAAGACTGTGACTTTTTCAACAGATGAGTTCCACCCACTGTCAACAACTCACTATTTTTAGCAAGTCCTGTCTATGTTTTGACTTTCCACCGGGCTTCTGTCTGGCTGTTTGTCTAACTTTGAGTCTTTCTCTAGCCACCACTCCCGGTAGGTCCCCCTCTCTCTCCCCTGACATTGCTCAGACCTAGCCTTTGTTTGTTAGGGATTGGCTCCTGTCTTGTGTGGCCATGAATCTGTTCTTCCAGTCGACATCCTTCCCTTCTCGCCACTAATCCCTGTTTTTTTGTTTACATCTGTCTGCCTTGCCACCTGCAACCAATGTAGTTATGTAACAGTCTTCGGACGTGTGTACATCAGGTAGTTTTCCTTTCTATGTGAGAAACCAAGTTAACTGTTTAGATTTGTTGCAAAAAAGTAATTAAGTAATTGGATATAGGTTCTTTTGTCAGGTTTGACATGCCTTTTATGTGGGCAAAACAGGGAGAGACAACAGCAATTAAAAGTATAGATTCAAACCCTCATGATGTATTTGTGTATCTATGTAAGACTTCAGATTACACTGCTCTGTCCCAGGAATTGCTTTGTACCAATGGATGTGAAATTTCAGTCTGTTTGACTTTGATCCCCACGCCTGTTACCGCTTGTGGCAGCTTACATAAAATGACTCATGTGCAATGGTGCTGTAATTGTGCTGTATGTTTTTTTATGAGTGTGCCCTATAATAATGTTTTTGGTTTTTTTATACAGCATTTGTCTGGCAACTACGGATACTTTTACAGCGGTAAAGAATACAGGGAAAACAGTGTTTTGTTTACCCTATCCTTGCATTATTATATTCCTGACTGATTTGTGTGCTACCATACCACCACAATGTTATCTGCAGAACAAGACTGAATACACTTGGGGGGCAGGATAGGCAGATGTCATTCACTCACAATGTCACAAATTTGTTTCAGCATTTTAGTTTCTCCCCTCTCCCTCCGACACATTGTTTACACATTTCAATAGTAAAGTGTAAAGCCTTTTTTTTCTATATGCGCATTTATACACAACAAAAACATCCAGACGCAGGGATGAAACAGGGTACACTACGGCCCCTGTGTGAGCTCTCCAAATGTGTTTCTCACTCAGTCAATAAGTCTTCCATGCAAATGATTTGCGCTCAAAGACTGAGCAGGCAGAAATGCCCTGCATTCAGCTCTACTAAATGATAGGAGGTAATTTTGCAGGTGTGACCTGTATGTAAATTAACTCAACAGGTCACTCTACAGTCATGTCCGAGATAAAAAATGTATTTACTTGTTATTCTGTTTCATTGTATAGAATGGATCTACTGTCATGTACTAAAACCACCATATTCTGTTGCCATGCAGACTGCGGTAACCCTTTCTTGTGTTTCTCCAAGTTTCTCCACAGACAGGTTTGCTTTTGGGAATTTCTTTCAAATTGGTGAATATACACTTGATGGATTCCTCAATGGCTTACACATGGCAGATTCACTTTCCATAACCTCCACAATGGCTCACCAAATACAGGTCTCAGACTTATTGTAGCAAAGCTATTTGGTGGTTTATATTTTGATCACAGAATGGAGCTCTACAGCTCAGTGGGGTCCACTGGACCTTGTCTCCACTCTAATGTGGAAGGGCTAGGTCAGGTTCAGTAGTCAACCGGACCAAAGCCAAAGCCAGTCATCATCTCAGGCCACAGTGAAGAACGTTTACCACTTTCTGCCAATGTAACAAGGTGTTAAAAGGATAAATAGTTGCTTCAGAGCAGAAAATCCAACATAGACAGAGGTTTCATTTCTGTCAGATTCCTTTTTTTGTACAATTCATCATATGTGGCACAATCTTGGTGTCTGTGTACATAAAGTTGAACTCACCTCCAATCATGTCTTACAGACAGACAGGCTGACATTTTTGCCTGACAGAAAAATCCTTGTCTCTCTCAGACAGGCTGGAAAATTCCTTCTCTTTTTCTCTGTCAACAGACCTGAACCAAGAAATGAAAACGATTTTGTCCTCACACACGTCAGGCAACCTCTTGTCTACACTCGTTTAGCAGCTTCTTGTCATTTTAAACATGTTGACAGCTGGTTTAAAGCCCTTTCTATTTTGCAACTGTGTGCTACAGAAATACAAGTCTGCACAATGGCATTACTTTAAACATTTTCTTTATTCAAAGGATTAATAGATGTCTTTTCCTTATCTTGTCTTTAAACCTGGAAAAGACCTCTCTAGGGTGCAAATGTCTCTTCAGCCCTGTCCTGTGGTCACATTAGGTGGCCGCTGCAGAGAGGATGTCTTTTATGAGGTCTATGACACTTTGTGACAGCTTTTGTGCTGCAGCTAAGTTCTTTCCCCCTTTTTATTTTGACTGCTTACTGAATGACAGACAGGTCACAGACCTCAAGTCCTGTAATAAATGTTTGTGTCATCGCTGCAGGCTCTTCTCCCCTCTTCATCCTGGCATGAGAGGGTGTGTAGTGGCTGCTAAGTACTGACTGGCCTTCCAGAGTGAAGGTGTGTAAGGGTACCTTTCTCATTCCAGCCAACTGTAGCTCTCTAAGTCTCAAAGTAAATCAACACACTTCCTCTGGTTTTATCCTGGGGAAATCACAGATCCTGCCCCCCTGAGGGACTTCTGGCTCTGCCTCAAACACCAAACATGACTTACGAGTTCAAATTCTCCTCTCAGCACATTTCTGTGACCCTTGAATCATTTCCATAACAAGTTTGCTGGCCAAGCTGCCACTGCTTCATACTGATGTTGGATGTTCAGCAAGTCCAAAAGACGTCCTGGCATGCTTCCTCGGGCTATGCTGAACATTTTATTCTGTTAACAAGTGGCAAATGAGATTGATGGCTGCTCGGCAGATTGACCACCCAGGCTGAGGTCACAGTATAAATCTTAGCAAGGCTTTCATCAGAAACCAGGCCCTCCCGAAGCGAGCACTTGAAAAATGTATGAACTTCTGCAAACCTCAGCTCAGCAAGGCAGCTTTCCTGTTTCAACTGACAGGATTACACTGTGAGTACATGTGTGAATGAATGAGTGCGTTTGTGTTTCTGCATGAAAAAATGTATACGGGTACACATTCGAAATCAATGTTTTAATCCTGCGAGAAAGCCTATCCATGAAAGCCACATGATCCGTGTCTGCAAGTCGCTCTTTAGAAAGGGACGTTCAGGAACAGAGTGTTCTGGATAAAGACTCTGTTTGTCAGGCAAACAGTTGAGCTGGCACAGACAGATGCACGGTCACACTGGTCAGTGGCATGGGTGAACACATTGCCTCTGTTATCAAAAATACTCGCATTTATAACCTGATTGTTCTCTCCTCGAGGGAGATGCCAGTCCTGTGTATAGGCTAACTCACATAAATAGATAAGGAGATCAAGATTTTAATACTCAATAATATGATGCATTGTTACAGATATTCTAATTAACTGTTAGTTACTGAAAAAATGCATGAAGGTGCAAAAGCATAGCTGTGGCATGACTAAAAGACTGAAAAGCAGAGCAGAGACTCTTGTGTAACACTTTTAAGAAAACCCTGCCAGCAGACATTATTTAAGCTGATACTGTAAACACGCAATGCAATGAATAATAACTCACCCGAGCATGTCCAAGTACAATTTCAAGTCTAAGGACATGTTGAAAGAATTTTCCTGAAATAAATATGTTTCATTTGAAAAGCACTATTTGTTCACTTATTTCGTCAGTTCTCCTTGCCAATAGGGAGTGTCAGCTGCAAGTTGCAGCTCCAGGTATGAAGCCGGGATGAAGAAACTTTGGGTTGAAGCCTGCAACCCAAAGTTTCTTCACCCTTTTTTCTTCATCTTACAGTATCATAATGACATGCCCTCGCCATAATAAATAAATCAAGAACAGGCTGTTCCTTTGTTGAATAATGCATCTCCACAGCAAGAAAAATATTGCCTAAAAGGTGTCAAATTAATGAGCATTTAAACAGCTGTTATGGAAAAATAAAGTGAGCATGTGGAAGTTCTTCAATTAGCCTATATGTGATGTTTTATTCAGCTAGAAGAAACCCCCTGCTGTATACAATAGTGTGCCATGCATTAAAAACAATTAATATAAAAGCTGTTACTGTTTCCAACTGCCTGAGAGTTTGGCACTGATAAGAGTTTACAGCCAATAGCTACAGTTACATCAGCCCCATCAGTTGGAGTGCATAGTAAATAATTTTACTTCCATTGTACCGTCTGTTTTCATGAGATATCAATCATCACAACAAAAGATAAGAACAGCCTTCAATAGCCTTAGCATATAGCAAAGTTAAGACAGGTTAAAATTTAACTTATATAGACATGCTGTGGCAGCTTGGCTTCTGCAGAAATTTGATAAAATACTGATAATGTTTTTTTTTGGCCAGAGAACATTATATGATAACATCTGCAAATAATTGAATCAGTGATAACAGATACCACTGCAATGTTCATTCCAGGCACATTTTATCAGGATAAACAAAATCACAAAGGAAATCTGGTTTTCCCTGAGATGCGCTAATTTGTGTCACTCAAATGAGGGACACGAGGGTTATTTTTAGAAGGATTAAAGATTCCAGAGGGCAAATTATGTTGAAGAGATGTGTACAGTATGCGGCCTTCTTAAATAAAATAAAAAACTTAATCCAGTAGTATTTTTTTTACTTGAGATTTTTCCTCTGGTAAACTCAGAACAGCCTCATCAAGAGTTGTTAGAGTATAAAAGTCAGTCTGTATGTTTAAATATACAATGACTTTAAGACCACAGTCCTTAGACCAGAACTGGTAAGAGTGGGCAAAGGTCAGTTTTGATTGAATTTATAAGTTTTTTACTTCTTTCTGCTCCTTTTCATTCATGTTAAATGCTGTTGTTGCATTGTTTTAAATGAATGAAATAAACAATAAATACAAATATTACACCAGCACAAACAAAGAAATCCCCTCTTTCATTGGCAGTTTATCAGATTTATCAGATACTATCTTATATATATATATATGTCACACATACATTTGTGTGACATATATGCCACGATCCTTTAACACTTATCTCTGTTTTACTGACACAAATGACGACAACTTCAGAGTATATTAAGTCCAAAGGTGGCTCTTACGATGAGGGCTGTGTTGTTTTAGTGTTAACTGTTTTTTCCCCGAAGATCTCCATATTTTACTGTCCCGATAACCAGACAGACCACACGTAATTACAGCTTTCCAAAGTCAGCACTGTAACAGCTGGCTCAGGTTCAGGAGTTCAGCGACGGTCAAAACTGAAGCAGGCTGGAAAGATGGTAAGTGTTCATTTGAGGCTGAAGTCATTCGACAGTAGCTGCCAAACAAACTATCCAGCTGGCAGTAACTTTGTAGCAGGGTATTCTCTTTCTCAAAAACACTTCGAGGTGAGCTGCCAAACACAGTTTTATAAGCAACAGAGAAGGTGTCAGGCCCGTTTTAATTGACCTCTAGCAATAAAAGATACTTTTAATTCAATCAACATGACAACAAACTGTTGTTTAGAATAACCTTGAGTTTTTTTAAGGATTTTTTTAGGGTGGATTTTGTTTACTTCTCTTCTTTTGGTTTTGTTGTTTTGAAGTGAAGCTCTCTTTAGTATGAAAAATCAAGGAGTTCAAATATGTCTTACAAATTTTGTCACAAAGATTGTCTTTAAATGGAAAAGACTCACTAAATTACCACACATTGTATTGTTAAAACTGTACAGCACATGCATGTGTCATTATCAGTGTAATGCAATCTAATGTAACATTTACAATATGCTGCATGAAAAACCTTGATGGTGTGGATGTAAATAGACACGGTGAGCTGCATAAATGTTTTGACATTTTACATTCATATATCAATTATTTCAGATGTGGAGTAATATAAATAAATACACAAATACAAACAAATTCAACCGGCCAATCAGTTCTACACTTTCTTGTGAAGCAAAGAATACTGTGCTTTAAAACTTGAATCTGAAACTAATTTCTGGAACACAATCAAAATGAACGCCCTCCTCCTATCTTATACTTAATCCATCAGTGTAAACACTTGTGTCAGCCTTTTTAGAAGAAGTGCTGATCCAAGAAACCTGATGAGTCAACATTAGCCTTCTGCTTCATTTAGCAAAATATGATTCTTAAGCAGCACTTGTGTCCTGATTTGAAAAATTTAGATCCAGGAGGGAAAGGTGAACTTTGCATGTCTGCATGTCCTTAAGAGGGGTAAAGAATAACTTTTAACTTTAAGTTAAAATTTAATGTCCTCATGAAAGACCCTCTATATTTAGTTGTTACCTTATCAGACAAGCAATCAGACATACCTGTGAAAGAAGAGCAGTATAGACAGCATGGTCTGGTCAATGTTGCTGTTGCAGATCCCCTCATTGAGCAGGAAGCAGGGGTCCCTCACCACCGATTCCAGGGAGTCCTGCCTCATGATGTTGTTCAGCTTGTCTGTGTTCAGGTTCTGGTACATCAGCTGGTTGCGGAGCTGGCGGAAGTGACTGACACTGGGACTGGTGGGGCTTCCTGGCAGGCCTCCAGTAGAACCGAGGCCCTGAGCCGGACTGCTGGACAAGGAGTCATCACAGCCATTGGCCAGGTCCAGGCAGCAACTGCAACAGTCCAGGCCGATGGGCGAGCGGCAGTCATCTTCTGACATCTTCTGACAGGTGGATTAAAAGGAAAGGTGCCCAGGTGTAGAAGGGCAGGAATGACAGACTGAAGTATATGAATGAAAGACAAAGTGAGAGACAAAACAGTCAGTGACAAAGAGATGGACAGGCAGCCTGGGTTGGTTTAGTGTACCGTCCTGTCTCCACTCCGGGGCCAGGATGGCTAAATGGCAGGTTGTGTTCCTCCCTGAGAAGTGCAGTCACGCTGGGCCACTCTGCCTGCTTCTATCCCTGAGTTTGTCCTCCTGTGGTTCTGCTGCCTTTAGCCTTTTGTTCCGGGCTGACGCTGCTGCAATTGCTTGCTACTGTGGCGAGAGAGAGAGTGAACGCCCCACACACACACGTACACACTCACTCACCCCGATTCAGCAGGAGTGCGCTTGAAAGCAAAACCCAGAAGCTGCTTGCTGCTTATCACTTTTTTTCCCTGCACTTTTTTTTCTTTCGTTGGTGTGACTGGAGACTGTGGGCGGGAGCGAAAAGGGAGGGAGACCGAGAGGGGAGGGGAAACCCCTGTGATTGGTAAAAAAGCATCGCTGGTTGCACGCACTGGGCCCTCCTCTTTTATTTTATCAGCGTAGCTGTGCAGACATTAAGGGGAAGGGAAACAGACAGAGAGAGAGTGAAGCTTCAGAGCATGCTTGAAACATGTGCAATTCCGCCAGCTCCACCCTGCCATGCTGACAGTCCCAGGGTAAGGAGTGGCCCATTGAGGGAGGCTGCAGGAACACACACAAAGACATAATAACATGTCTGTCTTGCTAAATTGTGAAAAGGAAAAAAAAAACAAATCCAGTAGATGTGAGTTGCCAGCACAGCATTGTACATGCTTTTGAAATGAAAGTAAATATTTATTTGACAAGCTTATGAGCATCTATCCTTTTTTTCTGACTCTATTGAATTAGTTTTTATGTATTCAGTAGCAGCACATGCTTTTTCATTGTGCAATTAAATTTAATAAAATATGTTTTTGTTCAGGAATGGACTGTCAATAGATCTGAATAGACACAGTAAATAATCATAATATAATCCTTTACATCATTATTTTTTTCTATGGGGCCTTGCTCTATTCTGCCCATATGTGCTTCGGTTTTCTTAATGTGCTCTAGTTAGTTAAGTCAGGAGTTTGGTGATATGCTGGTGAGCCCCCCTGAGGTTTATGCACCTCTTGCCCAATGTGCCCCTGCAACCCTGCACTAAGAGGGTATAGAAAGGTAATGGATGACAATCAAGATGGCAAAGATTGAAGGGCATCACTTTGTGTTAAAAAGTGGTGGAGACCATTAAGAGCTCAGATTAGAGGTGTGACAAAACACTTAGGCTATTATTATCAAATATTATGCTGTAGCTTGTTTTTTTAGCCGAAGTTACTTTTTTTGGACAAGGCAAATCCCTTTCTTCTATACTATATACAATGCCATAATAGATATCATGTAATAAATAAATAATGCACATTAGCGTTTTTGCGCATCTGTGTGTATGCATGTGTGTTGGGTGTGTGTGTGCTCCGGAGAGAAACAGATTGACTGTGTGCTCTAAACTTTCATAGTAAACATAAACATTATATTATCAGGCCTTCCCTATGTTTGTTTATCATTTTGTCGATTTCCATATCTGTTCCCAAACATTTTTTTGGATTGGGTAAGAGCTGCTGTGTTCATGTCCTCCAGACATGTGTTTCACAAGCGTTGGTAAATACCGGGACAATGCCATTACATCCGTACAGACGGCTCCAGGAGGAATGCTCTGCTTAGCCCGACCTCGGCCACTGACCAACAAGTGTTCTGCAAGCTGTCTGCAGATGGCCAGTCATGCAAGAACACAACAACAAGATAATTACAAACAGCGTGCCTTACTCTGAGGCATGCTGCTGTTTCTGCTGCAATATAAAATGTCACATCACGCATTGTTGGGTAGCAGTGGGATCAATTAAGCAGAGAAAATGACTGACTATTGCTTTATTGAGTGTGTAATAATGTCCTCGGGCAGAGGGGCTGCTACAGTTTGGTTGGTGTAAGGATGGGATTTAGGACTGATTCGGGTAGAGGCTGCCCTCTAGTGGAATGTATAAATAAATTCAAGTTATGCTGCTTTATTTAAATCTATAAAAGGTGGACAACATTAGATAATGTAGGTTAGAACTTTTACTGGTGGAGATCAGGAAGAAAATGGTCTCTGAAGTCATTTTTAAAAATCTATAGTATATGATGATTTTAACTCAGAAGTCTTTTATTAGATTTTTTTATTCAACTTGGGTTTTATTTTTTGTTATTTTGGCCCTCATTCTTATGGGATAATGTGGCATTTTATTCACAAAGTAAATCTTCTGCCCTTACTTGATGCACGGCTTTAGCTTGGTGCATGCAGCAAGCTAAATGCACTCTCACTAAAAGTTAATAACAGAAGTTGGCCTTTCCTTGAAGCACTCGGGACACTGTGAAAACAGTATTGGACAATAAATTCAATGAAAGGAATTACAATTGTAAAAAAAAAAAAAAAGGAGATACCACAAATCAGAGTCCAAAGCACTAGAAAAGTGAATTATTACAGTCAAGGAAGCTAATTTCATTCTGTCAGACAACACTGTCTTTCATGCCAGGAAAAAACAAAGCATCACTGCCAAAGATCAACATTAAAGGAATAGTTGGGGAAGAAACATTTGCTTTCTTGCCCAGAGTTAGATGAGAAGATTAAAACCACTTTCATTTCTCTGTGTTAAATAGAAGGATAGCAGCTAGCTGCCATTTAGCAGAGACTATTAACAACTATTCACTGTTGTAAAAAGTAAATTCATAAAACCCCAGAAGAGTAAATTGTTGTTTTTGCACTTCAGCTATTGCACAAATTAAACAAACAAGACGTAAAGTGTTAATTAGTGAACTAACAAAGCTAGGCTAGCTGTTTCCTCTTTTTGCTAAGCTAAGCTAACAGCTCCTGGCTGTAATTTCATATTTTAATGGACAGATATGAGAGTGGTCAGTGGTCAGTCTTTATTATAGTTCTATTTTCAAAAATCTGAAACTATTCCTTTAAGTCCTTATAGGAAGTACAACATAGCAATTACTATAAAAACATACATGTAGAGCAGTGGCGGAAGAAGTATTCACTAAGAAATATTTCACTTTTTATAATCTTTGCTTTTTTGTGAAATATTGGATAATTTGAGCCAAGTTTCTTGGGAAATATCTCTCTGGTGGAAATGTTAACTACACAACTACATAATGTTTTTATATTAGGGGTCACATTATAAAAATATAAGGAAACACTAGGTTATCTTGATGACGTGTTGTTTTATATATTTACATAATAGCTGGCCCAACAGTAAATTAACACTTACTTAAAATGTTGTTTCAGCAAACATTAGCCTCAGACGGCGCAAAACTGAAAGCAGGAAAACTAAATTCTACAAAATCACAAATTTACAATAAAAAAAATGATTTCCAACAGAAAAAGTTCCAAACAAGGGCATTTGGAAGTAGATAAACTATTCATGGAAACGGGGTGGATTCAATAGTGGTGCTCATTAGCAGAGTTTCAGGAGCGGACCACACATTAACCACGTCATCACCTGCATTTCCATAAATACCCAC
>JAPMOB010245109.1:0-15297 GCA_029875015.1 Lepomis gibbosus
ACACAGTGTAGAAACCAAACAATTTGTGGACTAGAAATAAACATTACCAGTGAACGTAATCAGCACAGCAACTACATTTCCTTTAAATCGCATTTGAAAACCATTTAGCTTTCCAAAGACAGTCTATAGACTCTCAACAGCCTTTTATAGGTACAGTGCTCAAATGATTTGTCCAACTCGCAACATGTTTTAAGGCAACAGAATAATTTCACTGCATCAGCGAATAAAATCCAGTCTGTACAGTATGTGTTTTTGTGTATAATATTTTGTGTATACAGTATATTATATTCTATTTAGAGCTCAAAAACAAAGTCAGATCGGTAACGTTTGGAGCTTTTAATTTTGAAAAAGACACTAAAGAACAATTCACAATGTAAAGTATGTTGTAAAAGTATTTTTTCATAACACATTACAGTCACTCTCACTACAGGCCCTAATAGGCAACCCAGCTTCTTTTTATGTCAAAAAATTCATAAAGATGTTAAATGAGAATATCTATAAGACACAAAGACAGGTTAGTGTGCAAACATACACAAAAACGGATACAAATATATAAAAAGATAGATGAATAATTTTAAACTCCAGAAAAACTGGTAGATCTGTTGTTTGCTGTTAAAAATATCAGCATTCTCTTCAGGAAGCCTGTTTCAGATAGCAATAAAAGGATGCCTCACTGTGAGGTTTTTTTCTTTCTGACTTTAAGGCCACTAGATGAGGTTCTAGAGGCTTCATAGGTTAAGTCTAATGAATAGGTAGGAACACAACCATTAAGAGCTTTACAAACCAATAAAACAACTTTAAGATCAATCTGAAGAAAACAAGTAGCCAGTGCAGAAACTACACATTGGTGTAACATGATCTCTTTCTGGTCCCAGTAGTACAGCATTACATAGTTTATCCTGCAGGTAATAAATGTGTGCATTAGTGTCTCAGAATGTTTTAGAATAAACAGAATCATTTCTCTGCAGTTGTCACAGGTTTTTAATCAGCAAATAAACTTCAGTATATATACAGTATGTTTTTGTACATAAATGCAGTATATTATCTTCTATTTGGAGCTCAAAACAGAGTTGGTCTGCAGAGATTGGATGTTGCAGTTAATGTTATATCTTTGATGAGATAGATTTTACACAGAGGCAAAGGTCAGCACATTGTAATGACTGAGCTTTTACTTTTGAAAAACAAGACAGAACAATTCACTCCCCAGAATATGTGGTGGTGCGGAAATTATTATTTTCACAACATGTTAAGTCTGCTCTTTCTAAAGCCCCGATTCCTAAGAGGCAATTCTGTCTCAGGTCATTCTGTCTTAGCCCAGTTACCCAGAGTTACTGCAGTCAGCTCTTCCTCTACAGGAGGAGAGAGAGAGAGAGAGGCAGGCCAAACCCACTCCTGACCCCACAGGGTGTCACAGTCTTGTGTCACTTTGTTAAAGTAATAGAAAAGAAATGATGAAGATGATGATGCAAAATGAGAAAGTCTATATAGACAGTGTGCAAATATACACACCCACCCACTAATGTTTGTTCTTTTGACAGGTACCCAGGAATCACCTGAGCTTTTTGGCTCAGACTGGAGGGCGGTGTCTAAAACACTATGTCATCCCAGCACAAAAAGAAACAGTCAATCAATTAAACTGTGGTTTTTAAAACAAACAAGATGTAGTACAAAAGTGCGTCACACCCCCTACACACACACACACACACACACACACACACACTTTGCAATAAATTACTTTATAATTAATAATGCTCTCAGTAATAACATTTAATAGAGGAACAGGAACTGAGAGTATTTTATCAGAAATTGTCAATTTGTTATGTGGAAACACAAGACTTAGAACTAGATAAGCTTAAAATAATGAAATGAAAATACCAAGAAAACAGATTAAAAATGTAACAATAGCTGGACAAATAAAGTTCAATTAAAAGCCAGGCTAAATAAACAGATCTTGATTTAGCCTTTCAAATGAATAAAGCCGTGCCTGTAGTGTCCATGTGTTGGCTTGAAGAGAAACCGGCGCACTCTTGCAATGCAAAAATAATAAATTTGACCTCAAACAGCTATTTTCATAATTTTTTATTCATAATTTATGATTTTACTAGCTAAAATGACTATGACTTGAAAATTCAGAAATGTATTGATATATTTTGCAATTTACCTTACTTTACAGTTTTTTCTTTTAGCCTGTATATTTAAACCCTTAACACATTCAATAGAAACAATGTATTTTATACCATGTCACTGAAACGCTCCTACACCTATTTCCATCCAGGGGGGGAAACAGGTGCGGGTGCAGGACTACGGCGTACCTGGGAGTTGACCTGGGCAACAATCTCGATCGGGCTAAGGGCCAGAGCCTTCGCTGTGCTGGCGCTGTGCTTGCGCAGCAGGGCGAGGGCAGTCGACTTTTTAAATCACTGAATGACCTCTCAAACATACATTTTTTATTTGTACCAAGGAGGTCCCTCAGATCCTCTGCAGCTGACCTCCTAGTCGTATCAAGGAATTCATCAAAACCACGTGGGGAGTCAGCCTTTAGCCTTTGTGGCCCTACACAGACCTGAGAGACATTTTTGAAAGAAACCTTAAAAAATATCTTTCTAGCCTGGCTTTTACTTAAGCTGCCTCATCGTTTGTTGCTGTTGTTTTTAAGTTTTCATCAGTGATTTTCACACTATTTTTATCCATTTTGCTTATTGTATTGATTTTATTTATTGTTTTATTTTATTGTTTTTATTGTTTGAAGAAGACAGAGGAGGAGAAGGTGGAAAACGACAAGGAGATTCAGTCAGAGAGGCAAGAAACAATAAAGAGAGAGCCTAAAACAGAAATAGATGCTGGCAACCCACATGTTTTAGATATTAGCAAACAAGAGGCAGAACATGAGGATAAGAAAGGAAAGGATCAGGAGGGAAAGCAAAGTGACATGATTACAGAGACAGACAGGAAGGCAGAGAAAAAGGGCATGTAATGGGAAATTTGAGGGGACAGTAGAGGAAAGTGATGGGAGAGAGAATAACCCTCCATCATTCATTCATGAAGTAACAGAAAGACCAAAGTCAAAACAGATCAAACAGACAGAAGAAAACAAGAGCACCAGGAAGAAAAATCTCAGAAATCAGGAAGAAACCAAAGGGCAGCCGGAGCGATCCACCAAGGGGGTAAACGTAGAGAGTAAAGATCACCAGTGTGATCCATAGTTGAACACTGTGCGTCTAATATATCTCTATTCACCGAGGTCAGTGTGCATATGTGGCGTAGAATGTGTATGTGTGGTAGAAGCCAGTCATGTGTGTGTGAACTTTGCAGGACGTTCGAATCATTTATCACCATTCACAAAGAATATTAAATTGTTTTTAAACAGTACTTGGAATAGACCCGAGAGGAGATAAAGACACACACTCCTGTGTACATCAGTGGAACTGAGTTGGAGGAGGTGAAAGGTTTAAGGTTCCTGGGAATGAGCATCACAGAGCAGGTTTCCTCCCCAAGCTATCAGGCTCTTAAACTCTAATTCATCCTCAGCACTGCTCCACTGAATATAGTTTATTTCTGTTTACCATTTTTATAATTGCTTTTATATTACTGTATATTATCTGCTACACAGCAGAAAGGAGTTACATACTCAGTTTCACTTTACAACCTGCTGTAAGCTTGTTGCAGTGGGAAAAAGAAAGTGAACTTAAAGAAGGACACAAAGGTTTTCAGTCCAAAACCAGACTGGTCTTAAGTTTATTGAGGGAGATCAACCAGAAACACAAAGGTGATAAAAAGCATGATGGGACAGATTACAATTTTCTATCCCTATGGTGCAAAACCTGCACTCTCTTTCACTGACACACCAACACACCACTCCAGCCAGCTGAGGGGAAAAGGACAATTTTTGATGTTTCCCTAAATACTTTTTTCCCTCTTCTGTTTAATAATAAAACTAATAATACATTTAAAAACATTATTACATTAATATAACATTATAAACATTATTAACACATTTTTTACTTTTACTGGATTTCTGTGACTTGTTCATTAGCTCACATGTTGCATCGTTAGCAACATGTGAGCTGCGGCTGTGGCTCAAGTAATTAATTTGTCATGTTCATAACTTAAATTTAGTTTTAAATCTAAACATAATAATCAATGACGTTTACAGCTGTCAGGGCCCTTAGTTGATGCCTACTTTTGCTTGTACTTGAGTAACAATACTTTTACTTGAGCACAGGTTTTGGCTACCCATTTGTGCTCATGACACTTTAGATATTTGACTGTTTGTTATACCCAGAATATATTATTATCAGGCGTTTCTAAAGCTGAGCCCTCAGGTGTAGGATTTCTACGAAACTGTATCATCCAGCAAAGCATCAAAACACTGGATATTCTCTGACCTGTGGCAACTGGAAATGCATGTCAGTAAGGGTAGATATGCAGTATGTTATTTGTCTTGTAAATAAAAGATATTGTTGAAAAGATATGGTTTTCTCCAATATTACTGGTTTAAATGAACTTCTGCCCCAAATCAATCTAAAGCAGGATAATTAAATAGTTATGAATAATATATTTTATAAATCTAACAGACAGTTAATGTTTTTACTGATGATATTAAATGGTCTTTGGGGTGGTGCAGGGCAAATTTGTCTTTCTAGAGAACGTGTAGGCCTACCACTTCCCCTTTCTATAATAATCCTGTTTGACGAGGGACAGTTTCAGAGTGCGCCACTAGATGGCAGTGTTGACATGAAAATGAGCTGATGAACGTTAAACCACACTGGACTAAAGCAGAGCAGCAGAGGCTGTTATTATGGAAACACAGAACATTTTTAGACTCGTCTGTGGTGTAGCTCCTGTGTTTTTCTCCCTGACAGACTAAGAGTTATGTAACCGACTGTATGATGTCAAAAGTCGGGTTTTTGGAGAATGAATTGAGCCCGCCAACACTGAATCTACTGTGTCTACATTAACATTATTATACAGTCAAATAAATAAAACATAATACACAAAGTAGGCTAACTAGAATTAGACTAACAAGAACATTTGCCTTCAATAAAAAACGATTTCAAGCTATATTTATGCGATTATGCGGTTATAAGTTTTATTGGATCTAATAATAATGGTAAAAGCAATAACTGCTTTCAGTACCCTTATTACTGTTAGGTTAATTGTTATTGGCGATAATGCTGATAAAGCGACTAGCTCTTTAATGCAAACCCAGACTTCTCTAAAGCGCTCTTTGAGGAGTTAAAAAAAGCAAGTAAGTTTGATTTTAGAATATTAAAACATTTTAAGTGATCGAAAGAAAGAAGAAATAACAATTAATGCTGGCTGCTTCATATATCATTTTCATCATTTCCATTGTCCTGGCCAGATGTTAGCACCCTAAAAATAAGGGGTTAAAAATAAAGACGTAATTACTAATGTAAAATGAAATAAAACACTGTTATTCCATCCGTGCATTAATTTATTCATGTTATAATGAGGATTAAATCCTCCTCCGAACTTAAGTTTTCCTGTAGTTTTTATTCTAAGGATAACGGACCGATGTAACGGCTCCACTTCCTCTGTCTGAGCGGCGGCCCTCTTCACAGATCGTCTATTGAAACGATGACTCGCTGGGAGCAAAGAAGGAAAACTTTTGTCTAAGACAGTGGGCGTGACAGTCTTATTTACCTTCAACAGAAATGTAATAAATATTATTAAATTTGAACATTTGATCAAAACAGGCTCATTGCAGGCACCAAACTGTAAATACTGTATGTAATTTAGCAGGTAGCAAAAAAGAAAAAACTCTTATGTGAAACATCCAAAATGGATTAATTCTCATTCCTCAGCCAAATATCTGCTGGACATCCCAATGCCTCAGGTTTTCATGATTGACTCAGTGACAGGAGCCTTTAATGTAACCAGTTGTCATAAAACTATAGCCTAGAGGGTAACTGCATCTGATCAGTTGCCAAATATTTTTCACAGCCAACACTGACAACAATAAGTAGCCTAAAACAAACAAACAAAAACGTGTAAATATATTAGTTGAGTCAAGGTTCATTCAATTAAATAATTTAGACTTTATCTTGTAATTTTATTATTTTTGATTCACCATATCACCTTATATTTACAGAGTTCATAACTTCTGTTCATCACTCTAATATTGCAGGTTTGTCTTAATGGCTTAGGCTGCTGGTAGCTTCATTTATAAAAATACATTATAATTTATCAGTTGAGTTATATTTTGCATTAATAATCTGAATCTGTACAGTAGCTACTTTAATGTTACCAGATAAATGTTGTGAAGTAAAAAGTACAATATTGTCTTCCTAATTGTTCTGAAGCAGAAGTGTAAAGTAGTATGCCTATAAAATGGAAATTCTCAAGCACAATGACCTTAAATGTGTACTTAAAGACCGTTACTTGACTAAATGTAGTCTACTTTGTTACATTGCAACACTGTCTTTGTCATTTGATAATCATACACTTTACATCCACACGGTGCTTTTTAAAAGTAAAAGTGTAGTTCTTCCCTTCGTCCTAGCGAACGTGGTGCTCAGAAATGTGCTCGGAGGGAGCCCTCCTCTCTCCCTCCTCTCTGCGCTGCCCATATGTCAAAGTCTTTGTGCTTTTCAAGACAGCGAGGCGACAGAAGGAAAAAAACAGCTGGATCCAAGGATCTCTCCAGCTAGCGGCTCGGCTAGCTGTATCAGCCCCTCAAGCCAGCTCGGTCTCCTCGGCTGCCTGACTTCCACAAGGTACCGTATGAAAAACACTGTCTGTTAACCCGAAGAAACAGCTCTTTATCCCTGGAGGGTGTCGTTTTTACCTGAGCTTTCTGTTTTGACCTAATTTTCCAACTGCCTGGCTAGTCGGTTAGCTCCCACAGTAGCTTCCCTGGATGCTGATTAGCGAGCTAGCTTAACGTTAGCTAATTAGCCTCCTGCTGCTTCATGAGCAGGTATCTGCGGATTAAACTTGTCCAGATTAAGAAGCGGACAGACCTCCTAAACTCACTCCACAGTCCGTGTTTCTATTCGTACCACAGATATTACTTAGCTTTATTAGCTACTGGAGGTCTTTTACTTATTCTTAGTAACTAACGTTAGTACTGTGTCAAGTATCTTTGTAATTATAAAAAAAATGAAGCAAGAATCACAAACACGTTGGTCTTAGATTGTATTTTCCTGCGCCATCACAGCATGTAGCGCTCCCCACATGTTTGTCCTTAAAACAGAAATTATAAGTAGACATTCAGCAAAATAACAGCTCCAGACTGTAATTAGAGACAGCAGTCTGTGATGGTTATGTAATTATATACACTTAAAACTGACTCACTAATGAAGCATTACTTTCACTGCTCAGGCTAGGGGAGATAGTTAAAATCAGTATCACAAAATTAACACGATTATTTATTTATTTATTTATTTATTATTGATTTAAATCAAGATTTAGTAAATCAACACCCAATCAAATATAAAGTAATCAAACTAAATGTTGAGTGCAGTAAATTGTGTGCCACTATTGTGACTCACATCAGACAACATTACAAATGTGCAAAACCTTCAAGATTCTAGTTTTTAAATGCATTTAACTTTGAAATAAATTATTAATTCCGGTATCATAATTTAGTGAAATGATAAAACGCAAGATCACATCCAGGTTTTCCCTGAGCAAATAGTTTGACAAAGGTGGGAATTCACCCAGACACTGAGTCATCACGACCAAAATGACTAAGGCTAGTCAATATCACTTCTAAAATATGTGCCATTCTCTGTGTGAAATAACGCATCTGCTCTTCTTGTGCTGAAGGTTAATGTTTTATATCATAGAAGTGTCATTTTTGGGAAGTTGAGGTCTTTGTCTGAGGTGATGCAGCCCTACAGGAAACCATTATAATACAGGTTATCAGTCAATAAATTATTCTTTAGAATTATTGCTGACCTTTCTAAACTTGTTGTCACAAATAAAATGACATTTTCCTTGGAAGACACTGTAACCATCTATCCAAACATAAGGTCTCAGTCCTGTGACACACTGAGACTAATGTCAGTCCTTAATGCCAGTTTTACTTAGAAATGTGGATTGAAATTGTGACAGCTGACAGTGAAATTAGTGAGTGAACCCAGCACTGTGTAACCGCCACTAATGAGATTTAAACTGGCCACCGTCCAGTCTGCAGGTCTTAATGTGTGTAATCAGGTTTCCGTGTAGTCTGAATGACTTTATAGATGGATGAGGTGGTGGAGGAAGCTCAGGATGTGACTTACAGAACATAATCATTTTTGAGTTCAATTCAAAGATGTGTTTTATTTGGTCCAAGCAGCAACCTGTGAACATTTCACTAGCCCTGAACTTGGTTTTAAGAACTTTGATCCTTTCAGAGTGTTTTCAGTTCAAGAAAGTTAAAGGGGCTATATGTAGGTTTTTCAATAAATCACTTTTTTACTTCCTTTTTTCAGTGAGCTGTAACCTCAGTTAGAAATGAAGCACACGCCTGTTTTCTCTTGTTGCTTTGAACAGCCACAGTCCTGCTTCTTATGTGAAGGAATCGGGTCGGATTTTCTGCACGCACGCTAGGGCTGGACGATATGCCCAAAAATGTTATCAGGATAAAAAAGTTTCATATCTTTCGATATCGATAAGTATCAAGTCGTTATTTCTTTCATGTTTAAAGTCTGATTTTTGCTCCTAAGTTAAAATTGAAGAAACCTGATGGGTAATTGGGGTTTAAACTTTTAATTATGGTCAGAACACTTGATGCCAAACAGTGGATCACTTAGCAAATCTGAGGCAGAAAATTCAAAACAATTATGATAAAATCTTTGTCAACAAGAAAAATCTTTTTTTCAGTCATTTTTCTTTAATAAAATAAACATCCTAATTTGTGTATTATTCAAGTGACTAGTGAATATTGAATATTCATTGAACATCTGTTATATTATTCAAAAAGTGTATTGCGATAATTATTGTTTTATTGTCCAGCCCTAATGCACACTCGTGCCTCTTGAGCATCTCAGATGAAAGTCATACATGATACACGATTATTGAAAAGCCAGAAGATGAGCGAACGCAGTGCTAAAGGCAGTCACTTTAACTGTATCATATAACTTTATCATGTAATGAACATGCATTAGTTCAACCTCAAGCTGATAAAAATATTACTGTAACGCTGCAGTGGGAGTTTACCTGAGTTTCCAGCATGTTGTGTGAAGCTGTCTCCTGGTGTTTTGGTCTCCATGTGTCAGATTCTGCTCGCTCATGAGTTCGAGCACAAGCCAATCTAAAAACCGCACCATTTATTGCCGCTTAAGACGACGTAAAGCTCCTTTTTGGTTGCCTAAAAATGTCTTGTTCAGTTGGAGTAAGAGGCACTCTAAGGAATCGGCTGTTTAATTTAAGTATCTAAGTACGTTTGTTTAAGCCTGTTTTTCACTAACCAAAATTAGCATCATAATTGTTATCATAGTTAACGTGATGCACCTTTCTAACCAAGCTAGCTCCACCCTCTCTTCCAAATATGGTCACTTCTGGTTCCAAAAAAGACAAACCAATGGGTGACGTCACGGTGACCATGTCCACTGCTTTTATACAGTCTATGGTCTGAAGTAGGAGAGCACAATTTACTTTACAAAATGACAAAGCTGATAACTGTGGTCAGCGTGTAACACCATGTGCACCATGTAAATCAGACAGACCAGGAGTTGTTGGAAGGTGAATGTTTTGATGGTTTCCCTCAGGGAAGAAACATATATCTAGTCTCCCATTTGTAGAAAGCGTTATCAAATCTATTTCTAACTCCACCTGAACACTCCTGTCCTTGTTTCTTGACTTTGCTGCAAAACAACATTTCTCTGGCTGTTTTCGTGTCTGGCTGCCTGGAAGGATTGGGGCTCGTCAGCTGTTCACATAAACAGAGAAAGCAGACGTCGTCCTTCTTCTTTTAAATCTGTCTTATTTTTGATGTCGGGTTTCAGGCCTAAACGGTTGTTATCAAGGATGTTAGGCTCGACTGTTTCTCAAAGCTGCAATCAGAGGTTTTATTTTGACCAGTTTAGTCCTGCGGTCACGCCCACACAGTCTGAAAACGACTTGACTCGTACATGAAAGCTCCACAGTTTGAAGCTTTCTGAACATCCCATCACCACGAATGTTTATTTCAAAACATATAGAAAACTGTTAGAGTGTATTTGATGTACGGGGATTGGTGGGGGAAAATCACCATCTGACCAAAATAACTCATCAGTTCAGATCACTTGTTGATGTTATTTAAACACCATGGTCCTGCATTGATTTGCTGTAGGAAAAGACATGGGACCTTTATCAACATAGCTGTACTGCTCAAAGCTGACCTCTCTGTGGAAGGGGTGCTACAGAAAGGAGTAAAGAGGATAAGAAGAAAATAACAGCAGTGGATGTAGCGCGTTTCATGACAACACACACACACACATGTAATAACCAGCTTTTCAATGTGGACACAGTTCACAGAATGTCCTTCAACACATCTGGATCTTATTGTAGGTGCACCACCTGATGACGTGAGCAGTCTGACGGCAGTGTAGGAGCAGTGGTTGCAGTGAAAGCCGGTCCTTGTGATCCTCTTAGGGCTGCCGTTAACGATGTGTTTCGTCATCGATTCATCTGGATTGTTTTAAAGAAAATACTGAAAACAGTCCAGCACAATTTTCCAGAGCCGAGCATGACGTCTTCACATGACGTCTTGGCTTGTCCGACCCACAGTCCAAAACCCAAAAGATATTGAGACTTAAAAAAAAAGAAGCACAGGTTGATAAGAATCCTTAAATTAGTTTGTTAAAGTTGGTTCCTGCTCTGGTGTTGGTCCAGATTGCGTGCTGCGTCTTTAAATCTTTGTGTGCGCTGCGCGTCACGCTGCTCTCTGATTAGTTCTGATTATCCTGCTGTTTGTTGCCTTTGATCACAGCAGCTCAGGCAGTTTGGGAATTTGGCAGTTTTAAAGCATTTTAAATCTCCATTATTAATGAGGAGAAAAGGATTAGATCAGATTCTTCAAACGACAAGTTTTCTGCCTTTTTAGTAGTTGGTAAAAATCCTCCTTAAAATAGAAGTCTGATTTGTTATTTCCACAGTTTCCTCTTTATTCACAGAGCAGCAGCTTGTTCTCTCAGTTAGAGAAAGATTAACAAAAACACAGAAAACAACTGTTCTCGGTTTCCTGCTGCTACTTCCAGTGTTTTATTCCTGCTGATCATATCACTGCAACATGAAAAGTCTTTTTCTGTTTCATATTTGTGGATACGATGAAAGTTCAAACAGAGGTGTTAGGGCTTTAGTGATTCAAGGCTGCCAAAGTATTTGTGTTGACTGAAACTTGCAAAAACAGGAGAAAGGAAACAGTGTTTCCAGACTAACATGATATATTATGTATGTCTTTTGATTATAATGTAAATTGTTCCCACAACTTTGAAAAGTGGCTTCATAATGTTTATACCAGGGTTATAACATGACACGTGTTACTGTCTGCAGCTGGTGGTGAGCCTGATGATGTGGTGTGAAGATGGAGGCTCCTGAATACCTGGACCTGGATGAGATCGACTTCTCTGATGATTCAGTGGTCAGTATGATGTAAAGAAGTTAACAGCTACCTACAGCTGCACAACTGCTAACTACACCTACCCACCTGGTACAGCCACCTAATGTTTACAGGAGGAAAACTGAAACTGTGGCCGGTGTGTGTGTGTACAGGCACACACACCTACCTACAGCAGTGTGGAAAAACACAACTTAGCTGCATACATTTATCCAACAAACAGATACAACAATGTAAAACTAGCCAGTACATAGAACAATCCAAGTAGGGTGCAACCTCCTTATGTAGAGTCACATTCTGTGTCCAGTTAAGTAGATGCACCTAGTTAGACTTCATGCAGTCCAATACATCAGCAGTAAACCTGCATGAAGGTTTAATGTTCAGTTTTTGTTGGAGCTGGAAATTCTAATATTTTGTCCACCTCGTTTAAATCAACAAGGATAGACTGAATATTTGAAAAACAGGAGATTGGAACATGAACATGAAGGTAAAATTATAACCTTCACGAAGGATTTAGAGAGACAGCATTAGTTTTAGCTCAACACCGGCAGCTGAGTGTTTAATTCCACAGCTGTAACATACAGCTGCCTGACTGCTCCGTGTTACAGTCTGCTTGTATTTAGAGCAACATAAGTGCTACTGCAATTAACTAATATCTAAATATAACTGCTTTGCACAGATGCTGAACTGCTGTGTAAACTTTTCTCTCAGTTATCTCTCGCTCTTTCTTTCTCGTCCTGCAGTACTCTGTCACGTCTCTGAAGAGCATCCCAGAGTTGTCCAGGAGGAGTGATGGCCCGGCCGAGGAGAGGCCAGGTAACCTCCTCTATGTTTTATACATCTAAACTTCAACAAGTTCTGTTTAAATCTCTGTGAAACTAAACTACATTATTTAAACTCAAGTGCTGTGATATTACCTCCTCCTTCAGCTCCAGCCATCAACTGGAGTCGTGGCGTTTCCTCCCACAGCGGCGGGGGAATCAAACCTACAGGGCTCGCTGAGGTCCACAGTAAGTTCCGGCCCGTGAAGAGGGTCTCCCCTCTCAAACACCAACCAGAGACTATCGACTCTGAGTCTGATGGTAAAGTCCAGGGCCTGGGTGAGCCAGGGGAGGGCAGTAAGGATGACCCCAGCTCTGACAAACCGACCTATGCCTCCACCTCCTCCGACGTCCCGGGAGGGAAGGCGAAGGCCCCGAGCAGCGGTGTTGTTGGAGGGAACAACCCCCAGGCTCTGTTCGGGGAGCTGGAGCACTACGATCTGGACATGGACGAGATCCTGGACGTACCTTACATCAAGTCCAGTCAGCAGATGTCCACGCTGCCTCGTGTCCCCCACGACAAGCGCTCTGTGACGGGGAGCAACCTTGGTGGAGGTACCCTGGAGAGGAGCCGGGGAGGAGGGCTGAAGAGCTCTGCTTTAGCCCACAATGAGCCTCTGAGCCTGGGCAGCAGCAGCTCACAGACTCAGGTACACAACAATGATCAACTTCAACAAAGTCAGATTTTTTAAATGTAGAAATAAGAGTTTTTATGTTTGGCACCAAGTATTTATAGAACTTAATTGTAATGTAACTATAACTTTTAATATTGGTCTGAAACAGTGCAAATACCTTTGTCTAAAACACATTGGAAACTGTAAAGTTTCTATCTTTATGCAGCCATTTTGTTTCTTTTCATTGTAAATTTTGCTTGTTAGCTTTTAGATTTTCCAGTTTACTTAAAGCCCTTAAAAGACACACACGTGTGCACACGCAGAGTGAGACGATAAATATTCCTATCAGTGGTGTCACACTATTCCACTGACCTACTGGTGGCGGTTATGTGCCAGAAAGACTGTCAGCTAGTAAACAATGGAGATTTTACAATACTTTGGAAATGTAGCTTTGTAAATGTTTAATGAGGAAGGAAATGCTCTTGACATGTTTGTGAGTTAGGAACTGAGTGATTGACTGAGTGATGACCTAAACGTGCTCTGGCTTGGATCGTTAGGCGTGTTGTGGCAGGCCATGTGGGAAGGGGGGACAATCATGCCCGGGCAGGGTGCAAGGCAACCAGGCCTTGAGTTACTACGCCCTTAGGCTTCTGTTTCAACAATTAACCTGTTAACAGCAATAAATATGATCTTCATTAATGAAATATCAGCTGTAATGTTATGACTTGCTTTGAAAAGTCACAGTTGTAATTTGTGTTTTCCGCAGTACTGTGTTCTGTCTCCGGTGAAGTGGTCAGACCTGAGGAAGTCCAAGTCGATGGATCCAGACCTCCATCACCTACACCGCTCCCCAGCTGGAGGTGGAGGAGGCTACCAGTCGGAGTTGCTCTCCACCGGACTCCTCAGCTGCTCCTCCTCGCTCTCTTCTTTCTCTGATGCAGGTACGACTTAAAAATACTGCCGTCTGTTCTTATTCCTTGTTTTACTCTTTCTCGGTGTCCCTAACTTTGTGTAAATGTAACATGTGATGTGACTTGTTTGATTAATGACTTCCAGACAAGTTGCTGTCTGCGCGGGTCTACCCAGACTCCCAGAGCCAGAGGCCGGGCGTGGAGCCACCAGGTGGCCCGACGCTGATGTTCCCCATGACCGGGTGCAGCGGGGGCAGGCAGGATGCCTCCAAGCCCTGGCCTCCTGGACCAGGAGGAGGAGGTGGAGGGAGCGGTGGGCCGAGGGGTTTTGGAGGAGGTGGAGGAGCAGGAGGGGAGGTAGACGAAGAGGCCAAGAAGAATCAGAACATCATCAACATTGTCAGAGAGGGACAGATCTCCTTGCTGGTGAGTGGGAGGTCCTCACGCCACACGGAAGACGGACTCAAGATTGTGGACTTTTATGTCACAGATTCTGTCTTGGTATCAAAACCGTTACACCCAAAGTTCTGACCAGGATGTGGACAATTTAATAACCACATCTTATGTTGTATCCACCTCTTCTATCTCCTCCCTTTTCTCTCCCACCTCTTACTGCTCCTTTGTTTCTTCTTCTTCTGTCCTTACTCCTTATCTTTCTACTCCACCTCACCTCCCTTCCTCCTGCAGCCTCACCTGGCGGCAGATAACCTGGAGCTGATCAGAGATGAGGATGCAAACAACCTGCTGCACATCTCGGCCTCTCAGGGTCACGCTGACTGTCTGCAGCATCTCACCTCTCTGATGGGAGAGGACGGCCTCAATGAGCGCAACAACCAGCAGCTCACCCCTGCTGGTCTGGGAGTCAAGGTCAGTGTATGTGAGGACTTGAATAATGTTACTGATTAGGGAGATGACTTTTCTTTGATTGATTTCAACCACAGCATGTCTTAAAATCCTTCTGGCCAGTACAGTTAGTGATGCAGAACTAATGGCGGTACTATGGTACTAGCTTTTTAATTCAAATTCAAGCACATTCTTCAGGCAGAATGTTAATTCAGATTTTTTACCATTAATTTGCTAAAATAAAAGATGATTACTAACTGTTAGCTACTGATCACTTTCTTTGTGCTACATAGCTAACGTTAGACTGCTTGTTAAAGGAGAACTCCGGGCAATTTTTAAGTTAATCTTGATCGTTATACCTTTGTGAGTACTGTCTATAGAAAAAAACGAGCCGGATTGGTGCTTGCAACACAGAGCTGCTACAGCTAATGCGCTGAAGTCCCGTGGGAACTCCGTTGTTGTTGCCAGAAAAAGGTAAAAAGCAGTGTGCAGGTGAGAGGAGCGTAATGTGTGAAGAGTGATGGTCGGAGCTCACAGGTGAAGAAGACATGGTTCGCGGA